>CAWVNZ010003111.1:0-90335 GCA_963930735.1 Dioctria linearis
AAGTTTTTCATTTAGTTTGTACACTTATCATATTCCTTGAATCGTCGTTCTTCGGAGTCTATTTGTTATGATACGCAAGTACGACTCGTGATAATCTATTCAATAGTGAACAGAAAGATTAATTAAAAACTTCTGAGTGTGATGTCCATCCAAGTGCATTGCCCGACGGGACATTATCAGGCCCACAAGACAATCTTAAAACTAGGACAGAAGCACCAAGGCCGCAAAAGAATGCTAGCTTTTACGGCTTCGACTCAACCGACTTTTGATAAATTTCGAGAAGAAGCTCTTTATTTCGAAAAAGAGTTAAAAGGGCTTGAAGCTATGACCACATCTACATGGAAATAAGAGCCAGAAAATTCCAGAGAAACATCACAGGAACAATGGAGAACCTAGAATTTTACTGTTGACAGGCAGAGACAGTCCCAAATATCTTTTCCTGCGGAGGCCGGCCCAATCAGGAATGACCTGGGAAACTGCGGCTAGGATAACACAATAGCCCAGAGTTGTCAAATGCTTCAAATGCGGTCAACCTGGACACATTGCGAGAGGATGCCAACAAGTTCTTTTCTGTACTGAATGCAGTGTTGGGCAAAATGTAATCTGATTAATGATTAACAATTACAATTAACCACGTAATCTGTAATCAGATTACTAATGTAATCCATTTCCATAATTACATAATGTAATCGATTAACGTGTAATGTGATTACACATTAATCGATTACAAGTTAATCCCACTACATGTTAATCTAATTAATGTGATTACATTTAAGACATTTAAGATATTTGTATTCTAATTCTTTATTATAAAACTCCCTAAAACTAATTTCGTATGAGAACAATATTATTTTCTTTCAATTCATTTCATTATATTATTAATTACTTTGAAGTAATCTACAAAGTTATCTGTTACAATGTAATTAGATTACAAAATAATCTAATTATATTGTAACAGATTGCACATTTGATAGATAACATATTCTCTCTTAAGTAATCTGATTGATATGTAATCGAATACAATTTAATTAGATTACTTTGTAACTTGACTGAACTGTAATGGAATTATTAATTAAATTACACTGCAATCAGATTACGCCCAACACTGACTAAATCTCAGGAATATGGACACGAGGTATGCAATTGCCGAATTCATCAGGTCAGAGTGGCAAACTGTGCAGCTGGTACACAAGATGAATTCCATTCAGGAAGGGAGGGGCTTTATTGCTAATTCTGCCGAACACGTGACGATTACACGAATATCTGCATAAGGTGGTATTTAGCAGAGAGGGAGAGTAAAAAATGGAATTCAAAGAGCAAGTTTGTCAGCACAGTGCCATCGGACGTAGCTTTAGAAGATAAGTTTAGGATTTTAATTAACACTGGATCCACTTGCAGCTCAATCAAAGTCGCTAGAATAAAAGGAGATACATCCATAAATACACATGACAAAATACGAATTGGAGGAGTGTTTGGATTTGCTAGGACTAGGGACTTGTTAGGCGGAGCTGCTAATAAGTAACAGTCATAAGGCTTGTAAATTTAACGCCATTGGTGATACAAATGCAGTTTCAGCTGATGGTATCCTTGTAATGGATTTCCTCAGTGACAGAGTTATTATTGATGGAGAAATAAGAATTTTTTAAGAACTTTTATTTTTAATGATTCTAAATCAAATTTATAAATACAAGAAGAAAAAACTACCGCCTCGTCCGGGATTTGAAACCGGGACCTTCCGCTTGCCGGGCGACTGCTCTTACCACTGAGCTAACGAGACAGATGATTTTCCCTCTTGCATTTATCAAATTTGTAACTAGCCTAGTTCTTAAAAAATTCTTATTTCTCCATCATTGACCGATTCTAACAAGTGTAGGTTCGATTCTCGTCCGCGGGAAAAATAAATAAAATTGAATTTACAATTTATTTGTGCGCTTTCATCGTTACTGGTTAATGCCAGCTGAAAGCAAAACGTGGCTTAGTAGGCTAGTTACAAATTTGATAAATGCAAGAGGGAAAATCATCTGTCTCGTTAGCACCAAACAATATTTATCTTCCGGAATACAAAACACGTTTCGCTTTTGAAGAGATGTCCGCATCTTCTATGATGTCGTGTTCCTACTGACGAGATTACTCCTTTCGGTAGAAAATGGTCCTTATTTGCTCTCCTGGGGTATCAGGAGAGTAAGGAGAATTTTCTACCGAAAGAAATTAACAACTTGATTCTTCCGAGTAATACGAATATGAATCGCGGGGAGGATAAGACTTTGTGCAGCGTTCATACTACAAAATAGATACTTCTTCACGTACCAACTTGCTATCTTATCCTACCCGCGCAAACTTTATATTGTCTGCTTTCAAAACTGAATCCGTTCTTCTCGATGACTTGAAATTCAGTTATGAAGGACCACAAATACTGATTTACTGAGGGGATTTGGAATAAATATACTTACAACAAAATGATATCGACTCATTAGTAGAGGGACGAAAAAATGGAGATAAATATCTTTCTTCTCTTCTTATTATCTTTGTAATATGTTCCCATGCAATAAAAATATAACAAAACTACGATAAATTTCTCACATGGAAGTGATCACTACTTTTTCTTCTGGCGATCCATTGTCTAAATGTTCGCTGAGGTAGTTCATAGTGAATAAAACTACAGATTCAGATACGTGTCCACCGTGTCCATGCGCAATAATCGGGGGTCTGCTTGAAGGCCGATGCAGATTACTGCGTACGCCATGCCATGCACACGTTTTTTTACGAAAAATTTCGTTCTTTTTCCTTGATCGTTCATCAAAACATGACTCTGACTATCTTGTTTTTTATGGTTTGTCTGTCATTGGTAAATAAGTAGGGTAGATTTTGGATCACGAGCGACATAAAATATTGAGATATTCATTGTGATATTAAATATACTAATGCATATCTACCTAAATGAAATGAATCATTTCCCATAGCAGAATCCTAAATTTTAAAAATTTAGTAATTTAATACCTACACAAGCGATGAAAGTTCCAAACTTTATAGGCTTATTATTTTCTCTTTACAATATGCTTCCACAGACTTCACACTTTTACGGGCTTATAAAGGTAATTGTGCCTACGATTTGAAAAGGGAAGGAAACGTGGCTACCGAGGCTGGTCACGTGTCTGTAGCTTTACTTGGTGTCGGTCAGCACATCGGCGACAAACTTTCAACATACGTATTTTTTGTGGAATCAAAATTTTCCATTTTTATTTGGAGATCTCGCTCTGTCTTGCTTCCACGTTCTATTTCTATTTAGTGATCTTATGTAAATATGTAAAATCGCGAATAATTTATTTATTCGCGAATTAAGTCACGGATGAATTTTTTCGATGAATTAGCAGTGAAAAATTTTATTAAAAATACTGGTTTGAGCTTTCGTAATTTCTAAATGTGTAATGCTTTCAAGAAAATTTGAATATTTTTGTTTATCATTACTAAGAACTGCTCAGATACAATCTTTCTGGAACCTATACGCCAGAAAAAGGTTATTAAGGAAATGTGCCTGGGTGTAATAAAATCAACCGTATGATAATAGATTCAATGAAGTGAGTCGGCAAAACCCTCCTGGCGCGAATATGCACTTTCAGAAATGCAGTTGAATTGTCTTCTCATGACTATTCACCATAAAGTCAGTGTCTCCTTTCGAGTGCATTACGAAGAATAATATAGCTGGAATGATAAAATGCTTGTTGTATGAGCTAGGGAATGTTAGAATAGCAGGGAAGGTTAGGGTTAGAATTGTGTGATTGAGTAAATGAAAATTATAGGGTTTTTGTACTAGTATACAAGTAGGTAGATAGGAATGGTCGTGAGTTGACGTCTTAGAGAAAACCGCGTGAATTTTTTAAAGTGTAAACTAATTCTTTTTACAAATGTCTGTGCCTAATCCCGAATAAATTACAGGTGTTTGACAAAGGCCTTTTTAAATGAGATTTTGTCAATTAAAAGTGAAATTTGTTTATGTATACTAAAACTGTTTCCACAGCTGCCAAAACTGACTGAATGTACTGTACAAATATCTAATGTTTTCCATTTCATATGAATTACATTTAAATTTTTTAATAATCAGAAACTGTAAACTTTGCGTCCACACTCATCAAACATTCCACAAATGTTTGACAAATTTTTAACAAAAATTTGTCAAATGTTTGTCAAACATTAGGGGAATGTTTGTTATGTGTGGACTCGCCTTTACTCATGCTTTCCTAAGTACAAAATACATGACCATTCTCGACTGGAGGCGTCCTTTTATAAATACAGCCTCTACCTTTTTTTCTGGGATTACACAAGGAAGGAGCATTTACTTCATTGTGGGTAGTATGCAGGCTCGAAGGGACGTCATCAAGTGGAGAATGCCAAGGCTGGTCAGAAATCGAAAACATTTCTGATAAACAACCACCAAAAATTGGAAAAATATTATAAGTATTAAAAGTTCATTAAATGGCAGAGCTGTGAAGAGGCTTGAAACTGTAAGGAGGATAAAGGGCCAGCCACTTTAGCACTGATTACATCAGCGCCATGAGAATTATTCTCAATCAGTAGATAAAGTTGAGTAGAGCACGCAAAATAATTTGTCTTAGCAGATCGAACACAAATGTTGGTATTAGCGGTATCCCTTTAATACTTATGGAATTATTAAATTGGTGGTCCTTATTTGTAAATATTTGCTTCCAGGATCATACCATTTGGTTTTGTGGCTGCCCATCACAACGTTTCCGCTCGAGTTTCTACTTCATCCAGCATTCAATTCACAAGAGGACCAGTAAAATTCTGCTATGGAAATCGTTTCTCTGTCGTAAAACTCAAACCGTCAACAATCAATCGAGTCTTAGGCATCGCTTTTCACTTGATGAAGCTAAATTATAGTTAGTTTTCTATAATAAACATGGTAGACAACTCCGTCGCAACGATTCGTAGCTAGTCTCCTGTTCTCACCATGTTTATTATAGAAAACTAACTATCCTTTAGCTTCATCCCATAAAAGGGGATCAGAGTTTATGATAGTAAGCCTCGCAAATGTGGTCGAACTGTGGAACCTTCATGTGAGAAGCTTTGCAATCAATGCGATGTTTGTTGGTCCCTTACCTGAAACCCTTAAAACGATGCACTTGCTCGAACAACATCCAGTGTGTTTTCCTAAAACCAAGTTCCCGTCAAATTCATAGTTTTATTGAAGGACCATTCATTTGCTCCATGTAAATAATATCTTACGGAGATCAGAAGAACATGCCGATGATGAACACGGTACGGCTTTTTGTTTTGCTTCCTTTTAATTCTAGATTCTTGCAACGTTAAATTTTCACAGGAAACTAAGGAGAATTTATTTATGTTCCTGTTTGTTACAATTTCAATCCACTCAGAAGCACTTTACTTCAACCTTAAATGCATTTGTGGAAAAACAAAAATATTTTCTCATGCTGAGCTCGCACACTTCTTCCTGCCGAAAAAGTAATTAAAGAAATTTGTTTTCTAAACTTTGGCTTCCAAATTCAAAACTCTTCCATTTATTGTCTTTCGGATTACTGGAACTGGAAAACTTAAAGTTGCACAAGAACAAATGCCATTTTCATAAGAAAGTATATGCATGCAGTATATCTGTACGAACATATGTCTGTCGAATTTTGGTTGAATTCCGAGCATTTCATGACTCCTCCAATGTAATTTACGACCTTTGTAGCGATTATTGGCTGAATCGAAAATCTTTGAAATTTACTCCGCTCCGTAGAATAGAGAGAGTGAGAGAAAACCAGAGTCAGAGAAAGTCTGGTACTGGTTTGATGGGGTTGTGGTGGTAGTAAAGCACACAAAAATCTAAAGAAAACGTTCAATAAGACCTGAACGCGTGAAAGGGTAAGAGCTTTTAATTATAGCAAATGAATTTGGCACTTTGCATACCGAATTCTGCAAATTCTATGGGTGGCACGTTTAGAATGGATTCCAAGCCTGTTGGGAGGTATTTAGGGGGTCCTTTTGATTCGCCGCTTTCAGTTCTTCTTTTGGAATTATCTAAGAGTTGTTAACTCAATAAATACGTACGCTAAGGGAAAAACAATGTTTGTCCAAAAGAGCTCTTGTTGTTGGGCTTTAACAACAGAAAAAAAGCCACATCCAGAGAACCTCCTCACAACTTGTCCTCAAGTGTACCTTTCACAGTAACAGTACCGGAAATACTCTTTCACCAAAACAACTATTTTTCGAGGGAAATTATTGAAGTGATTCTGAATTGTATACTGTGCTCAAGTTCTGTTAAGTATTCTTCATTTAGTTATGTTCTCGCTGCTATTCGTTTATGGATAAATGGATGACTTAAACTCACCGGCTGCTTTAGCGGTAATGAATAATGGATTAAAGAAATTCTCTCTGCAGCTTTTAGGTTTAAATTGAGTCTAGGTAGAGGCAGGTGAAGGTATTTGGTTTGAGGTGGCAGTTTGTATATTAGATTTGAATCAAAATAAATTTTCGTACATATGGCTGTTTATCAAGTAGACTTCTACAAAATTCTTTAACACCATACAGCCACGCCATTCGTAGTCAGTAGCGTAACTAGGTTGGGTGTAGCATTTTTTATATTTCTATCTGTCTATTAAAAGAAAAATAAATAATTATGATAATTGCGCCGTAAATTTGGAATTGGCGATAGCCAACCACATAAAGTTACGTCGCTTGGTGGTAAAAATTAGACTTCTAAGGAGGTATTTTTTAAAATGGGAGTCAAATTAAAAATTTCAAACCCGTAACCCGCGTAGCGCGCGTTGACATTAACTATCGAATTATGCTTGTTGTACAGGGAGTATAAGATTGCAACCGCACGCGATGTTCGCGAAGCAAAAATTAGGCTAATTTCTACTTTTCATTGCAAACGCAATGAATTTCACATTTGGAAGATTGTACTCACACGCAACCGACTAAATTATTACACAAAACATTGCCCGCAGGGTCGCCTACGGCAACGGCACTAATGAAAGCTCTTCGTCCATATATCACACATTCTTTCCCTAATATCAATCGACCGACGATAAGTTGTTGTTGTTTTCATTTCAGAAGGATGGCATCTGGAGTGTATAAAATTTGCACGCTCCGCTCCAGAGTCGAGATAGGCGCTCCTATTATTTAATAATAAATATTGTCAGGCGGTGAAAAGGGCTTCAAAGAAGAGAGCTCGTGCAATAATATTTTTAAATATTTGTAAATTTAAAACATCCCTTTTATATACCCAAAAACCATCTATTTTATATGTTTTCCGAATATTTTCTAACTCAGTATTAAAACTTTGTTATCATCACGATGCACATACACCGAAGAAAACCTGGCTTATGGCTTAGAATTATTGTTATTGCAAACAGCGCCCCATCTTAATAGGCATCTTCAATAGACATGAGGAACCCACTTGTTACCTGATACTGGTTGAAGCAAAGTTAACTTAAGAACAAGTTAGGAAACAAAAAGAGATTTCCAACTGTTTTCCGATTACATGTTAGCAAGTAAAAATGAAAAAAAATGTAGGAGAAAAAAAAATAACGAAAAATCAAACTCCCTTTGATAATTTTAAGAATAAAGACAAAAATGTGAAACCACAGATTACATTAAAAAAAAGAGCAAATGATTAATTCTCAAAATAAATGATAAATTAAATTATATTCAATAGTTTTATAAAAACACTATATACAAAATTTTAGCTGTCTACGTTAACGCATTCTGAGGGCAGTGCCCAAATATAGTGAAAAACGAATTTTTTGTAGGGCAACCTTACGAAGGAGTTCCCGGATTTGTCCCATTTCGAACGTGATTTCACTTTTTTTGTAAAAGTCCACCTGCAAAATTTCACGCGTTCTAGAGTTATCGTGAGGACGGACGGACGGACAGGCAAAAATCAAAATAACTTTTAAATATTATGCGTGGGTGTCCAATCCATTTTGCTCTACCATCATTATTTCTACCTATATGATTCTATGATTTCATCAAGGGTATAAAAACATTGGTTTTAAGACTCTGTTCCGAATATAGTAATATTGTTAAGAATTTTGTTAACAATAGATATCAGTGTAGCTAGTAGTGAACAGCAGGTTTTCCAAATAAAAATAAATTAAAAATTATCTTCATTGAGTGATTTAAGATTGCGAAATCTAACGATACTCTTCATAGAAAAACAACTAACAGATGATATAAGCCTTGCAAATGTTGTTTGTTTAAGGCTTTTCTAATAAAAAAGTTAGCAAAATAAATATATAAACACGCTTACATTTTATCAATATGTGAAAACAAAAGACATTTTTTTCATTTATTTATTTATGTTCCGTAATTGTCAATAACCACTCTTGATTTTGACTTAGAAAGAGCGGCAAATTGGGGACCGCCTCAGGTGGAAAAAGTTCAAGGTACGCCACTGTTCGTAGTGTTAGAGGTTTCCTCGCTAAGCTGTATCTCATATCTTCTACAATCTAGTTGGGTGTCATTGAGCTGTTCATTCAGCGTAAACATGTGAAAATCATTAATTGCACAATGTAATTAATTCAGAAACGATATTTATTAAATATAGCCTTATTTGTGAGTAAACTTATTGTACCGAAGAAACTTCTTGTCTTCTCTATAGATGGATTTGCATCAACTAGTTGCCGTGGGTCTGCTCTGCGGTACTAGAATAGTTAAGAATTTGCAGGCCCATCTGTTCTTCATATATACGTTCCGTATATTTGGAACAATGAATGACTGATCTTGATACGATCTGATTCCATTAACAGGGATACTTATGCCGACAATTCCTTGAATTTTGTATTAATCACCATGTCACCATACATATATCAAATTAATGGGTCAAACGAATCGAATACATGATCCTGGAGCTTAGATCATATATTTCATTCATTTCATTTCATTTATTTGCATATTTTTGTATACAGTGATTTGTGTATGCTTGCCTAGTTACATTCATTGAAGAAAAGTGAAATACTAGGGATTTCTTACCATTCTAATATTTATGATATATTCACATTACCTATTATTTTATATTTCAGGATGTAATTACATTTTAGGTTGAGGAAAAATCTAAAAACCTCTTTTTCAAAACTAAAAACTAAAAATTAAACTTTAAACTTAAACTTCCATATCTGCGGAACAAACCTGCGTCTGTTATGTAAGTATTCACTAGACTATACGTTGCTTGACTCCTAAGTTTACGTTTGGTTATTTTTATTAGATTGTGTGTTTATAGTATACTTGGTATGCGTCCTTTTATGGAATAAATTATAATATGCATAAATTTCTGAAGAGACTATTTGCAGATCTTCTGCAATTTACATTAAATTGCCTTAGGTTAATTTGAATTAATTCTTTTATCGGTTTTACATTAGTGATTTCATGTAAGCGTTTGGTGGAAAAATGCCAGGGGAGGTTCATAATCATTTTCAGTAATTTTTTTGTTGAACTTGGAGTTTTTTGATGTGTGTTTCAGCACAATTTGACCAGACAGGGGATTCATAGACGAAGAATGATTGGAATATCATTTTGTATATCAGTATTTTATTTTCTTTATTGAGCGTTGATTTTCTGTTGATCTGCGGATATAATACTTTAGTAAGCTTACACGACTTTTCTATTACTTTATTTATATGGAGCCTGTGGGTGAGTGTTTTGTCTAGAAACATGCCTAGATATTTACAGTCGGTGGTCCAGGGAATGTTCTTTGTTGTGAACATTGTTCTTAAAAGAAACTCTTTCTCACAACAAGGACTGGGAGTGCTTTAAAGAGAAGTTCACCAGCCCTTTGGTATTATTATTTATAATTGAGACTCTGCTCTCTGCTCTGAAACATGCGGTGCTCAATATATGGGTCTCTTATTAACCGCTTTGCGCATAGTATTTCATGTATGTACATAATTCATGTAAGCCGCCTGCACTGGCTGTAAGGTAGGTCAGGCACGGCGTCTGTGAATCGGTCTCGTGCTGAAAGTTTGGTTTTATGGGCAATGCACGTACTACATAAAAAGTTGAGTCGGCAATAAATTTGAAGAATTTATTGACTTCTGATTGAAAGCTTGTGGGAGTAATTATTGAAAATGTTATATGCCTATGCCGAAAGCTTTTTTATTGTTTATGAGATGCGTAATGAGCGCCACTCATTACACCTTCCTCCTTAGAAAAGAAAGTTCAAGGAGTATATGTATGGACCTTTCGAAAAAAGAAAAATAAAGATTATCGTTGAAACATGGAGAATAGTATTGCCTATGGTCGTTTTACATTCCTAATATCTTAGATGATTAATATTATGTATATATTATTTTACAATTTGGGACATTACTAATGCCGTCTAGTACAAAACAAAAAAATGTTTTTTTCTTACTCTAAAATAATAATAAGAAAAATTCAAAATATTCTAAGCTTACGAGCTTTGTTTTAAAAGTTTTTTTTTTAAATTCATAATCTATCTCTTAAAAAATAGAAAATAAATTATATGGTAAGAAAATTTTTATCATATCATATCATAATAGTTTCTTAAAATTACTTAGCTTACGAGCTTTCCTTGCTTTTTTTTAAGCTTTCATTGTCAATTGGTAATGAGATTCTGGTTTCTCTTTTATGCTTTCCTGTACTAATTCGAAAGTTTTGAACGAATTTGCTAAAGGTATATTTATATGCGATTGCAATAATTAGACTTACTACTAACGACAGTAGTACATATGAGATTACATAATGGTGTATATTGTGAGGGCTCAGTCTGCGAAGCTGATTTTGTTCTTGTTGTTTTTGTTGGGAGATGGCTGTGCTGAGCATTTGTAATTCATGATTGTCATCGTGGAATTTAATTACATGCGACCTGTCTTCGGTGTGTTGCCGATTAATTGGGTTGGGTTGTTGTAGGTTATACGTTAAATTCAAAGACGGGAGATAATGGTTGTTCAATTCTGATATTTTTATGTTGTGTGCATGGATAACAATGTCTTTGGTACGTAAGAAACAGCTAGAGGCTAATTCGATGATTCCTGTTCGTGTGATTTTGTTGGAATTTATTTCATTTCCGCAGATAGTGTCGATCATTAATGGTTGTTGCATAGAAAATAACCATTTATTCGGTTGGGATAATTGTATCCAGAATTCTCGTCTTGGGACAACTTGGATTTTGCAATTCGAAGGAATGGAATTACTATGTTTGAGAAGGTCTATCTCGCACAGATTATTTACGGGGAAAATGTTGCTTATCGGATGGACGATTCGACACAGATACTGGACCAAGTCCAATGTTAAGCAGTTTTGTAGGTCGAATTTATTTAGTGGATAGTAGTGCTCTCGGCTATAATCTATTACGAGATATTCTAGCGAGGGCTCTATGTACGCTAATTCGTTTCCATGTGTAGTTGGGAGAGGGTAGGTTTTTAGAAGTTGAAGTCTTTGAATGGTAATAGGAGTTTTACTTGAAAAATTATTTTGTTACCTGTCGTAGCAGTACGAACACTGCTCAGTTTATATATTTGCAGGAGGTTATTCGAATCTTTGTTTATAGGCAACGTTAGTGAATTGGGTAATTCCTTCTGAGTTGTGGCCAGGGTATGTTTTGTTTGAGTTGGTGGTATAATTGACGGGTGTGGCTTTCCGTGTCGGACATCCGTTACTAAGTCGGTTAACAGATTTTGAGTGGTTTCGTATCTGAGCATCATTAGGGCAGTGAGCGATACGAAGGTTTCTAATTCTGTAGTTATGTTTTTTTGTAGGGAGTCTAACCTGTATTTATTAATCACGGAATTGATGGTATCGATTTTTTTATCGATATGGATAAACTGTTCTTTAATGTCGATACGGGACTTATTGAAGATATTTACAGTGGTTTCGATAATGGTAGTTTGATTTTTCAAAAGCTCTAGGTGGTAGGCTTGATCAGTTTTAAGTTTTTCTATCTGTGAGTCGAAGCTCAGCGTCCAAGGTACCGAACAAAGTTTTGCTTAGGGTCCCTACTACGTTAAATAACCTCTTTTGTAACGTGAAGTCTCTGGTTTTAGTAACTCCGAGATTTGTCTAAGTATACTATTGATGGAATATAATTGGTGTGTTATATCGTCGCATAACGGGAGTTTATTATTAAAAACTTTAATTATATTACACACTTTCCTGGAGGTTTCCGTACAATTACTTAATTTTTCAAGCTCGAAATTGAAATCTTCAAGATCATAGTATATAACAACTCGAAATAAATCCCGGGGTTGTCCTTCAGGTATGTTATTTTTAAGGCTTCTGGTCTATTAGTTATAGCGGCGCCCATCCCAACATGCATAATAATGAGAATCCATATGTACCTATAGTGTAAGCTGAGAATTAGTCTTTTATTCGACGAATAATTTTAAATTGTTATTTTGTACTACTTTAGATTTATTCCCCATTTTGATTGTCGAATTTTCAGTCGTATTGATTTTTATTACCTCGTTTGGTCCGGTCCATAGGGGCGAAAGTTTTTTTTTCCGTAATTTTTTTAGGAGGATTTTGTCTCCGAGATTGACTATTTGGGCTTGGGAATTCTTGTCGTACAGACGTTTAGATTTGTCCTTAGTATTAAGGAGAATTTCTCGTGCTATTTGGTAGCTGTGTTGTAGCCTGGCTTTTAGCTCATTACTGTAATTGTCGTAATTATAGTTAATAACGGGATTTGTTTTGACTATGGAGGGAATATTGGGTGGAAATCCGTATAGTAGTTTGTACGGTGAAAAATTTGTACTAGCATGAAAACGAGCACAGCGCATGGGATCCAGGTGTCCCAAGTGAGCGGGTCGCAATTTACATAGTGCCGTAAATATTCGGCTAGTGTCCTATGACTGGGATCCAAGTCACCATTGGTTTGTGGGTGGTAGGGTGTCGTCTGAAGTTCCTTAATTTTCAGTATACACTGTTTGGATTCTTTTAATTGTCCTTGTGATCCCTTGATGACCACCTAGGTGTGATTCATGTAGCTGTTCTATTATTCTCCACTGTTCGTCTAAGTTTTTAATTATTGTACTTCTTGTAATAAACAATTTAATTTTGTAATCCGAATCCTGGAATACGAAGTTTATCTTATTTTTTATTTTAGAAAGAGTTAATAGATCGACGTTACGTAACGATATGTATAGTTCCTTGAGTTTGCGTTGCTTGCAATATTCCTTATAGTCATAAAATTTTTTTAGCACTTGTTTGTTGTCGTTTTCCGTTCGCATTGGTATATTAGTCTTTGTTATGACATACGTTTGATTCTTCCGTTTGTATTCGTTTATTTTGCTAACTTCTAAGTTGTCTGTCAACTCTGGAAAGATCTCTTTTAAGTAAATCTCGGTTTGATCCTCAGTTTTGGGTAACATAAAAAACTTGTATCTTACGCCTTTTTCGTTAAGAAGGTGGCCTCTTTCCTCGGACAGGGAACTATTATCCACAAGTGGGGTTGATATATAGTCATTGTATAAACTATCAATTGATGCATGAGTCAATGGGTAATTTGAAATTTGGGCTTGCCTACGAGTGATTACATTGATTGCCTTACTCTCATTACGTTTACTGGTTTCGTCAGGTGTTATCCTGCTTAGGGCATCGGCATTGGCATTCAATGAACCGGACTTATGAATAATGTTATAATCATACTCTTCGAGTTTTATTCGCAACCTCATCAACCGAGATGTAGGATCCTTCAATTTCATCAGCCAAACTAGTGGTTTGTGATCAGTGACTATCGTGAACTTTCTGCCATATATGTATGGGCGGAATTGCTCGACAGCATATACGATCGCCAGTAGTTCTTTCTCAATAGTCGAGTATCTAGTCTCTGCAGAGTTCAGGACTCGGCTGGTATAACATATTGGGCGGTCTCTTCCGATCTCCCCTTGAGATAACACGGCGCCCACGGCGAAGTCACTGCCATCAGTTGTTATATTGAATTCTCTATCAAACTCAGGATATGCTAGTATAGGCGCGGAAATAAGCTTATTTTTTAGTATCTTAAGCGATTCGTCGCAAAAACTGTCCCATTTAAACACCACATCTTTTCCCAGTAGGTTAGTCAGAGGTTTAGCTATCTTGGAAAAATTCGGTATGAAACGTCTATAATATCCCACAAAACCAAGAAGTGCTTTGATATCTTTCGCCTTTTTTGGTGTGGGGTAGGTTTTAACTGCTTCAACCTTACTCTGATCTGGCTGAACACCATGTTCACCTACTACATGTGCCAGGTAAATTATTTCCTTCCGAAGGAAATGACACTTCTCAGGCCATAACTTGAGATTGTGGATTCTTAGTCGTTCAAACACCTGAACGAGTTTCACATTGTGATCTCTTAAATTGTAACCGTAGATGTCAATGTCATCTAGGTATACAAAGCAATGCAATCCCTTTGGACCTGTAAGGGCTGTGTTCATAAGACCCTGAAAGGTTGCTAGTGCCCCTTTCAGTCCGAAGGGCATCCTGTTATAATGGTAATGCCCAAAGGGGGTGCTGAATGTGGTTTTTTCCTTATCCCGTCCATTCATTGGTATTTGGTGGAAACCACTAGCCAAGTCCAAAGTAGTGACGTACTTGGAACGACCCAATTGGTCGAGAATGTCATAAATGCTAGGCAACGGATAGGCGTCTCCTAAAGTGGCTTCGTTTAAGCGTCGAAAATTGACAACTACACGCCAACGTTTCTTGCCTGTATCGTCCGTTTTTTTTGGGACCAAAAGCAGGGGAAAATTCCACGGGCTTTTCCTTGCGCTTATAATGCCTTAATCTAACATCTCGTTGACCTGTCGATTAATCTCACCTCTTTGGATTCCGGTAACCTATATGGTTTTACATGGATTGGGACAGTGTCTGATTTAACTTGGATAGGGTGTGTAGCTGCATCGGTGTACGTTAATGTGTAACCTTCTAGATAAAATAGATCGTTATATTGACGACAAATGTCCATTATAGTCTCTTTTTCTTCCTTATTGCAATGCTGTAATTTCAGTATCTCTTCTAAATTCCTTAGGCGATTTATAACTAGGTCTTTTTCGTAGTTGGCTTCGATTATGTCGTAGTCATCTAATCGAGACCAGATAGGCTGTATGTTTTCATACGGTATATCTACTTCGTTATCGTTTGAGTTTAATATGAGAACTTTAATTGTATGGTTCTTTGGTCTTAACACTGTATTCCCTAAAACCACCCCAGATTGAATTTCTTTGTGTTCGCACATCATTTCTTTAGTTTCTGAAGTGGGTAACGTTACCACATTTTCGCTTCTCGGAAGTAACCTGATTAAATTATTAAGTTTTTATGATTTTGTGCTGGCAGGTTATCATATATTTCCTTTTGCAACTCTTGTTGGTTCTTATTTACCATATCACTATTATCCCTATTTGAAGTGAAATTGATTTCCCTAGAAGTTATTAAAACATCGCTATTATATTTATTTGAAGCTTCTAATGGTTCTTTTTTTTTATTTTCGTGAGCAAGATCCACATAGGCAGTAGAGTTCGACTGAGCTGGCACAAATGAGCTCTCACATACCAGACAACTCGTAGATCTAGAATTACCATTAGAAAAGCTGTTTAAAGCTATCTTAACTAGATAGTATAAAATTTGGAAGACCATTAAGACTGGACTCGTTTTCCTGTCATTACTAGATTCTTCCCTTCTCAAATCTTTTGTATTTGAGGGTTCTTCATTTGCCGTGCTACTTTGCTTAGCTTTTATGGCGTTATTTTTTTAATATATTCATCAGCGATTCTGTTTTTTTTGTTACTTCTGCACTATTCAACAACTTTTTTTGCATGTATTTCGGATTTGTCGTTTTGTTCCGTCTTTCTGAGATTCGATTTCACTGAGTTAGTATTATTGCTGGGGAGCTTTCCGTACATTATAGGGGGTTGAATATTAACTTTGTTTACTTGGGGAATATGAAATTCCATTTCCAAATAGCCTTCTGAATAATTGAGATTGCATTTGTACTTTGTTAAGAAATCGCTTCCTAACAAGCCGTCACTTGGTAATTTGTTGTTTTCCGGAATTATGTGGAATGGGCCTTTAATTGACAGTTCTGAATTGAGAATGAGTGAGCTATATGACACACCTAAAGAAGGAATTGCATCACCAGCTAGGGTTGTTATTGTGCAACGCTGATTTTCATAAACTGTGATGTGCTCATAGGCACTCGAATTTTTTGTGTCAATATTTTTGGGACGCTAAATGTGGTTACTCGTGTATTACGGCTTGAGTAATTATCTCGCGGGATGTCTCGCCGTCCGAGTCGTCCCGCGGAAATTGGTTTGCCTGATATGACTCATGAGGAATGGACCACCTAACCGGCCTCATTGTTTGAGGTTGGTTACTAGAAGCCAGTCTATGGTCAAATTTTCTCCCATAGTTATTCGGCTGTGAACGAGAAAGTCGTTCATTATAGCGTTTCTTTCGACATTCGTAAACGCGGTGATTGGGTTTATTACAGTATTCACATGTGATTCTATTCACTTCTCTTTTTATGTTTGGATATGTTACGTGAAACGGAGGTAGTTGTTTATGCTTGAAACAAATATCTTTGGTATGGCCTTTTTTGCCACAGTAATCACAAACAAGCATATTATGTTGTGAACGGGACACGCTTTGCTGTGCCTCCTCAATGCGTTGTGAATGTTCATTTGTGAAACCGATTAGTTTTCTGAGGGAAGTTTCAGTGCGAGCTTTTGCTATTACTTTTAATTGATCATTTCTGAGCCCATCTTCGAAAGCTCGAATAGCATTCTGCTCGTTTTCTATGAGCAAATATTTCTGTGAAGCGCTATCAGCTGCTTCATGGACGGTGGCGTCATTTAAATCAGCCAATTTTTTTGAAACCCTTCTTGCAAAATCTTGAATACTTTCTCGAGTGCCTTGTCTGAGCCGTAGAAGTTCGCCCTGTATGGCTATTCTTGGCCTATCGTCTTGAAAATGGGTGTTAAGCTCCTTTTTTAAAGAATCCCAAGAAGAAAAGTCTCGATACTTTAAGAGATCATACCTGTCATCCGAGTTTTTGAAATACTCATGAACACATGTCACATTTGCCTTGTTCGAATAATAGGTCACAACATGCTATGAATCTGTGTATATATGTATATATTCGGAATGATGTTGCCTTTACTATTCTTGAAGATTTTCCTTCTGCCAATCCAGAGTTTAATTACATCTGGATTAGGTTCAAACTTCACAAGCACATCATATACTTCTGTTTCCTTTATCGCAGCCCAAATATGACTGATGACGACACGGTATCCGTATTTGACAATATCTCCAACAATATTGATCATTTGCTTTCTGTCTCCCCTCTTCTGAAATCGTCCTGGCAGGCGATTTTAATGTTCATAATATACCGTGGCTCAGACATTCTTCTACCACAAATCCTGTGGGCCGTTTCGTTGAGCTGTTCTGTGAATCATTTAATTTACAACAACTTATACTCTTCGAAGTCCATTGTGTCGTCGTCGGAGTCCGCTGGCGGCGTGTATTGGATGATCTCTTCCTTAATCTCGTTGTATTTATTGTCTCTTCTGTGGCCACTTTGATCCACTGTTACTTGCAATATATATATAAATCGCACGATCTCTGAGCACCTGGCTGAGGTCGGGTTGTGTGAACACAACGTTGGGTACACCTTTTTAAGCGCCTGGCTTGGGTTACCTTTTTGTACGGGGGAGCTATTGATTTATTGAACGGAACGTTGTTCTTAATAAAAGTCTTTCCCACAACAAGGACTGGGAGTGCTTTAAAGAGAAGTTCACCAGCCCCTTGGTATTATCATTTATAATTGAGACTCTGTGTTGTCTGAGTTAACCGCAATATTTATTTGTTAATACTTTTACAAAATAGCTTTTAGCTCTAAGACACTTCATATACAACTTTTTTTACTTAGCTTTAAAACACTTTATATACAACTTTTTTTACTTAGCTTTAAGACACTTTATATACAATTTTTTACTTAGCTTCAAGACACTTTAGGATCTAGAGACCTTACCGTGGGTCGGGGGTCTCTTGATCGGTACCGAAAAATTACTCCCCGTTCTTAGCGACGCACCGGCTTTTATTCAAAAGGATTGATTGATTTTCCTCGATAATTGCTAATCGGGCAGAATTTGGTAGAGGGGCGAAAAATTAATGTTAATAATTTAAGAATCAAAATTGGGCACGCCTCCATACATATATTGATTTTATATATTAGGAATAATCAATATCGCTATGTAAGCGATATTAAACAGTTTCCCCTGTGCAGGCTATTGACGTGCGTTATATACATGCCATTATTACAAATTTTCCCCTGTGCTTAAAGAAATTAAACGCAGGCTTTGGGCTTATGTTATATGTATATGACAAGAATTACAAACAACATGCAGTGCTAAATATATGGGTCAGGTACCAAACAAATTGCACACAAAGCGAGCATAGTGCATTGACAGTAAAATATATTTATGCATATACATATATACAATATATGTATACAATGTATGTATATACATATATACAACGGAGATCAACATTGCATATAAAGATTTTTACTCCTACAGATTATATTATATTATATTTATTATTATATTAACTTTAGAGCAATCGGAGTACCGTAATTTTTTTAGTATCTCACGTGCGTATTCAGATGTTTTTTTTAACACAACTATTGGTGGAATTTTGGGTTTAGAGTCACTTTGTGCTGTATCCATTGCTTTACTTGTTGAGGCTTCATGCAGGTCATCGGCTTCATTTTGTAGAATTGCAAAACGATTTGCATTCTGTTTTCGGGCTTCCTTCATTGCCACTACTTTTTGAAACTCAGAGGCGCGACGCTTTATTCTCTTTTTCACACTTACGGGTGTATCATCTTCTCCGGAATCGGAGGAATGTGATATAGTACGTTTATTTGATATATATATATATATATATATATATATATATATTTTCACTTGTAGTCAACGCTTTTGAATCGACTTGACTGTTTCTACTGTTAAAGAAATGCGTGTTATATCATCCGTATCAATCTAAACTCTCTGCAAAAGGCTCAGACTGACCATTATGCTTTTCCTGCGAATGTAACATTGAGAGAACAGTAGTCCGCCTAGGTATATATCGTTTGCTAGTAATAGCTGACATTGAAATAAACCTCTTTGTAAATTTGGTCCTTTTGCACGCTTCGTGTTGCATTTTAGCAGCGACTCCTAGAATTCCCAGTCTAGTAGTAGTGAGAGTTTCACGCAATCTGGCGCTCTTTGTAATCTACCAATCTCCCAATATGGTTGAAATTACCTACTTTACAACTACAATGAACTCATCACTCACCTTCTCAAAAGGTTTCCCCTCTTTTTTAAGGATCCACACCACCGTTCTGTGTCACATAGATTGATCGTTTGCTTCCCTTAATTTGAGGTTACCCCCTTTCTTTCGCGACAGCATAGGTAGGACCCTCTTAAGCTACTATACTTATTGATTATTTTTTTGCGCATTGTTTACAAGAATTTTGTTTGCTTGATAAGCGTTTATATTCCAAGCCAGTCGAACTTACCATGTATTCGCACATTGCCTCCTTAAATATAAGGACCACATTCAGTCGATTTTCAGGCTCTATTTCCCAGATACGGGCATCTTCTGAATTTGGTATCATAATCATAAGACATCTTTTGAACAATAATTATCAACAACGTGGGATAGACCAAAAAACATGTGCTACACACTTTCTTGAGTAACCGTTAAGTAGAATTACAGCACTTATTATGACCTTTTAACCTAACAATAGATGAAATATTTGGACAGATAATAACCAGAGAAAACGCCTATGCCTCTTCTTAAATTTACTGATGTTTTCAAAAAAGGAGAACTGCTTTCTTTAAAATATTATGATGGAATAAGACATGCATTACAACCAATGGATATAGATTTAATATTAATTACTTTCGTACCAACAATCAAACATGACGGATGTGGAAGTATTAGGTCTTATTTATTGTTTTCCCGTGGACGAGAATCGAACCTACACTTGTTAGAATCGGTCAATGATGGAGAAAGAAGAATTTTAAGAACTTTTATTTATAATGATTCTAAATCAAATTTATAAATACAAGAAGAAAAACCAACCGCCTCGTCCGGGATTTGAAACCGGGACCTTCCGCTTGCCGGGCGACTGCTCTTACCATTGAGCTAACGAGACAGATGATTTTCCCTCTTGCATTTATCAATTTTGCTTTCAGCTGGCATTAACCAGTAACGATGAAAGCGCACAAATAAATAGTAAATTCAATTTTATTTATTTTTTTTCCCGCGGACGGGAAAAATTGACTTTACAATTTATTTGTGCGCTTTCATCGGTACTGGTTAATGCCAGCTGAAAGCAAATGTGGCTTAGTAAGCTAGTTACAAATTTGATAAATGCAAGAGGGAAAATCACCTGACTCGTTAGCTCAATGGTAAGAGCAGTCGCCCGGCAAGTGGAAGGTCCCGGTTTCAAGTCCCGGACGAGGTGGTTGGTTTTTCTTCTTGCATTTATAAATTTGATTTAGAATCATTATAATAAAAGTTTTTAAAATTCTTCTTTCTCTATTAGGTCTTAGTCTACTTTTCATGGGCCAATTCATCGATTGGCTGGCATTATAAATCGTTTCGTACAAGTTGATATGTTACAAAACATAAATCTTCCGAACGCTGAACAGGAGAAATTTCAACAGGGCAACTATACCAAGCACCCCACTAAGCTGAGCAAGACTTGGATGAAAACAAGTCAGATAGAATTTTCGGATTGTCCTGCGCAATCTCCCGTTCTCAACCCGATTGACAACTTGTGGGAGATTGTTAACAGGACGGTGAACGGAAAACTGTAGCATGCAAAACTTGTCGACGCTATTAATATAGTGTTCAAAATATTTCTGAACAGTTTATTGACAATTCAATAGTTTCTATGCCAACAAGAGTGTTATTAAAAACAAGGGACTTGCGACGAAATACTGAAACTACCCAACTTTTGTTATACCTATTAATTCTAATATAACAAGTTATTGCGACATCGCCAATGACATGGAAGGCTTTCTTCTAGACAACATCTGATGAAGACGAGTCTGTACGACCAGCTCCAGCCCATACTTGGGAATTGTATTCCATTCTAGGTCTTATGTAGGACTTGTAAAGGAGCAGTAAATTTGACGGTCTGAAATATTTCTTACACCTTTTCAGAAATATTAATTCCAAGAGTGCTTAGTGACGGTGAATCGGAAATTCATGCTCCATCAAAAGAAACGGGAGCGGTTAAGTTTTAATGAGATGAGACAGTTTTGCGCCTTAGATGCATTGAATTCGACGCGATTCGCTTTGCTCCAGGTGAGTGTATTGACAAGATCGTTATCCAATGATCTAATCTCGTTTAACATATGAAGCATTCCCCCTGGAGTCCGCAAGAGTGCCAAAGGAGTAAGCGAAATCAAGAGTACTGTCATAAGCGACACTATGGATGGAAATGAGATTAAGAGAGCACGATCATTAATAAAAATGAAAACGACAAGCGGGGAGAAAGCAGAATCCCTGAGCCACACCGGTATTTATTGGATGAAGTTGAGATGTAAGGCCATCTAATGCAACACGTATTTGGCGACTAAATAGTAGATTTTCCATCCATAAGAGAATAAGAGAGAAGATGCCAAATGCTTTAAGTTCGGCTAAAAGTGCTGGATGCCAGACTCTATCAAAGGCCTTAGAAATACCCAGCGTGACGATTTTGAACTCACCAAACTTGTGAGGGCTACAGTTGCGACGTTACTTAAGAAAAGTTAGAAAGTCTCCAAATGAGCGTCCAGATCGTAGGACATATTGCCGATAGTTGATGAGTTCATTAGTTTCTAGATACTTTATTAATTTGAAGTTAATGATGGAGTTAGAAACCTTTGAATAAAACGAACTGATTGCGCGGGGTTGATAATTTAAAGGTTCGCTACTCTCTCCTGTCTTGGGAATAGGTTGAACTTGAGGTAGTCTTCAAGCAGCTCGAAATGTTTCTATCAAATAAGACAACTAGAAAAGTTCGCGGAGAGGCTTAGTCAAGGATGAGGCATAGATTTTAATTAACAGATGCGAGAAACCATCAGATCAGAGACTTTGAAGACGATGATCCTCTAAGGGCCTTAAACACATCTCCCGTATGGATATGTATTGGCTCTTGTACACACCCAAAATCGAGGTGCAAAAGAGCTGTTTGGAAGCTGGGTGGAAGACGAGAATTTGAAGCGAATCGAGCATACAAAATATTAGCTTAATCCAGGGAATCAATAACCAATTCACCATTATTAAGTAGTGAAGGTATAGCATCGCTGATGACGTTCTTCCTGATAGTTTTGAACGGCGACCAGAAAATATTGCTTTGTGGCTTGCCAAGATTCTTAGTCTAATATTCTAGTGAAAAGAAATTGGACAATGGACTTACAGGTGCTCCGTGTAGTCTTGTAGACTTGTTTCAGTTCCGGGCATTGATGCAACTGACAGGCGTGAAAAGCAGATTCTTTCGCCCTTATAGCTTGGTTGCAGTTATTGTTAAACCAACAGCGGTTTTGCTGTTGTTGAGATATGGTGTAAGAATATCGAATGTGTTCACGCATTCGAAGCTAAATAGGGCGGCACAGGTTTGAGGTATTAAATTGAGCCGTAAGGAAACAGTGGTCTGAATTACCAAGGGGGGAGCTGACTGAGATGGAATATTTATCGGAGTGAGATGATAGAAACAAATCTAGTAAATTGGCTGCTACAAATTGATATATTTACATAGGAGTTCAACGAATCGGCCCACAGGAATTGCGGTAGACAAATGTGCGAGCCACGGTATGTTATGGACATTTAAATCACCTGCCAACAAATGATTAATATTGTTGCAGATATCTCAAATACGGATACCGTAACGTCATCAGACTTTTTGGGCTATGTTGAAGGAAACAGAATTAGATGATGTTCTTGTGATGTTTGCATCTAATTCAGATTTAATTAATCTCCGGATTAGCAGGAGGAAAATTTTCAAATAGGGTAAAGACCGAATCGTTCCAAATATATATTAGTATCCCTTTTTCTTGAGGAAACCAGGGCGTGATACTGATTAATATCAGCATCAAAAACGACCTTGGTTTCACTTAACGCCGGATTTTTTGAGTTACGGTGGGAGTACACCGAAAACTGATCTCATTTTAGTCCACCACTATTGCAGAAATTTTAAATGAAATTCTGCATGCGCATTAGCAAAAAACCGACACAATAGGGAACCTACCCACTGCTTGTCATATAGAGTTAAACAAAAATTTCCATATATTCGTATACACTTTACTAACATAACTAAAGCATAATATAGAAAAATTTTATTTATTTTTTCAAAGCATAGGTACTAGGTATACATTGCATTAATGAAAGAGTTCGTTGTGTACAACGAAAAAAAATGGAAGAAAATTACACGAAATCTGCAATTTCAAAATTCAAAGAAACCCACAATACTGCCGTCAATTTTTGATATTATTTGTCGTGGAGTTTTCTTCGATTACACTGTTCGCGTGTCGCGTGTTCTGTTTTCTGGCTTCCAAGGGTTTATCATTTTGTTAACTAACCAATTTATGAGTCGGATGAATCTAGTAATAATCAAAGTTCAAGGGTTTTAAACTATTACTGTACTCTGTCATTGTTGCAGCCTGCAACAACTGCAAATTTTCGCAGAACTCAACTACGTTAATTTACTGATAAAAAAATATGAATAAACGGAAAATAGACAATTCAAAACTAAATAAAATAAATTGTTGTTGCTTCGTCTTCATGCGAAGCTATTCGCACCAGGAACACTGACATATATGAAATGGAGATACTACTGAAATTCCTTACATTATTTGACATTATTATGGGATCACTTTTCTATAGTTGTCCCTTTTTGGTTTAACTACCTTATTACGCTGAACTACAAATAATAAGTTCTATACAAAATACGGTATCCTTACTTTTCTTCGAAAATACATTTCTTCGAAAAACTTTTCTTCGAAACGACATTTCTTCGAAAACTTTTCTTCGAAAATACTTTTCTTTAAAATACTCTTCTGCGAAACATTTCTTCGAGAATTTCGTTTATTTGATAGCAAATTGTTCACTTTCACTTTTAGCGCTATCCGAGGCCAACGACGAGGACGTAGTGAAATTCTGGCCCCATTTTTTTACTTATTTTTTTTTTGTTTTTTTAAGTTTTTTTTGTTTTTTTTTCTTTTGTTTTTTATTTTTTTTTTTGTTTTTTTCTTGTTTATTTTTTGTTTTTTTTTTTGGTTTTTTTCTTTTAATTTAAGATAAGATAAAAAAATAAATTCATTTCAGAAGAAAAGTTTAGGTAATCATAAAATAAAGTTAAATCAAAATAATACGAGCTTTAAATAATTATATTATCAGCAATACTTTCCATATATTGTTTTCTATCAAAATCATTGTATTGTGCAACAATGCGACGGATTCTTTCCCACATACTAATATATATTTTTTTTGTGGAAGATCCTGGCTCTGTACCTGAAAATATTTGCTGTAAGATAACTTCATTCTTGCCTTGCTCAATTTTTAAAAATTCTATAAATTTCCATATAGATGCATGATATTGACCTATCAATTCATTAAACCCTCGGTGCCAACCTTCAATGTGGTTATTTGTCTTTGGCAGGTCCAAACAATTGTAAAGATTCCATTGACTTACAGGAAATCTACCTTGTTTTTTCTTTCCTAACAAATCAAAATAACCAATAAATTCTTTGCAAAAGTATTCCATAAATTCTTCGAGTATTTGTGGTACGTTTTCTTGTAATAAAAGAAAAGACTCTTCGACGTCGTTTTCCTTAACATAAGCTAGGGCTGCTAAGCATTTTATTTTACGAGCAAATTCTGGGTCTTTGTCGTAATTTGTCTTAAGTCCTGTGCTTTGCAAATGCCTATAAATGCATTGTTTGAAATGGAAGTTGCAAAGTCGAATAGCGACCCCCGAAAAAACATGCTGGTATGCATTAATTGCAGCTGGTTTGAGATCCGTCAAAACACTCGTAGGATTTAGGTTTGGTTCAAGTTCTTTCAACATGGAAAATAATTGAATGTAAGTCAATTGGGATTTATTAGGTAAGAGTGCCATTACAGTCGGAATAGTTACATTATTAATTATAATGTGTATGGTATAAAATTGTGCAAAAAGCACTGGACATACTTTGAATGTTCCATCGGAGAACCAATTCCCGTATTGGGACATTAAGTGAAGATTTTTCTTTGTGGAGAAAATCAGAATTCGATTTGGAACTTTACCACTATCAAAAAGCAAAAACATCTCACCTTTTGTAGTGACTTTAAAATCATCGCCGATTTCCATTTCAGAACAAGACTTTGTGTCTGATCTTAAGAAACCAATTTCTTTAGATCTTACTCGACGCACTGTTTGCTTCATAGTTGCAAGTCTTGGTAGTTTGCAAGCAACGGAATCAGGCACGTCTGCATACGCAGATGACACAAGTGGATGAGGTTTGATGCCTACATTTATGATTGCCTCAGTTTTGACCGAATCAACCACATTTTGGGCTACTATTTTTGCAGCATCTGAAGCGTGATTGTGGGCGCCTAAAATTTTTGGAATGGAGCTGTGATTAGTGTGAACCCTTGCTCTGCAGTTGAATTTTTGGAAATCTACACATTTCCAATAAACAGTATTATTGTGTTTCTTATCTTTATAATACATATATCCTTCAATTAGAAGCCTAGGTTTACCTTTTGAACTATTTAAAAATTCCATACTTTGCAAAGTCATTATAAGACAAGATCAAAAATGATTTATAAAATAACAGCAAAAAGTAACAACTTTAAGATAACGATTAAATATTTTTTTTTTAAGATTTTCCGCTGTTTTCTAAATTTGAAATTTTTGCAATGTTTACTATGATTGAGACAACGGCACACTGAAAGTATTGTATCTGAAAAGAAGTCCAGTCGGCCACCAAAGTGATTAAAAATTCTGCCGAAACATTTTCTGTAAATTTCTAAGAAATGAATGCTTATTTCTCATCTACGCTCATAAAAATTTGTTAGTGGTCCAAGCACCCGTTGTCGGTCTCCAATAATGCATAAAAAATTTCCAGTAAGTTTCTAAGAAAAAATTTAGTGCTTCCCTACATCAGGTCGAGGCGTATATATGTTACGTAAAAGTACTTTTGTACCGAAAACAGAACACGGTTTCAAGGATGCAAGCTGAAATTGTAACCACAACTGCAGCTGGCGTAGCTCCATATACTATAATCAAGCAACTGGTTGGTTTCATTTTCCACTGAATTTTGTACTGCACTCGTTCATTCATAGCCGAAGCCTGGGGGCCTGGGTATCGGTTTCTGTTATTTTTCCATTATTGAAATCGAAAGATTATTTTAGTATTTTTTGCACTTTGCACTTTGCTACAATCAATGGTTACATGAAATTTAAAATAGGTTTTTTAGAAGAAACCGTTACATGGTTTTGAAAATAAATTTTCTTCGAAACGACATTTCTTCGAAAACATAGTTCTTCGCGGCGAAGAAATATGTTTTCGAAGAAATGTCGTTTCGAAGAAAACTTTTTCGAAGAAATGTATTTTCGAAGAAATGTCGTTTCGAAGAAAAGTTTTGCGAAGAAATGTATTTTCGAAGAAAAGTTTTCGAAGAAAAGTTTTTCGAAGAAAAGTAGGTTAATCACAAAATACACCATAGTCCAGTTTCAGTTCAGTGGTTTTCCAAATGAATATATAGGATAGAAATAGATGGCAATACAATATTTGTAATCCTTTCTCTGTCCCCCATAACTACTTTTAGGGGCAGGTAGACAAAAATTGCTTAATTTTATTTCGTTAAAAATCAAGTTTAAAAAATATTTGATGTTGTAGGAGATAAGCTTCCAAGAAGAGAAATAAATTCGAGTGCTTTTATAATTTTTGAACTTTTAATATGAATATTAAAGCAAAAGTAAAACTTGAAATTAAGATAATTGTCACACCCTGCCAAAAAAAAGTTGACCCATATGAAATAGCAAATCAGGCAGTCCATGTTATATATGTCAGTGACCAGAAACCGAAAACAAGTTACATAACAAATTACAAAAATAGATTAAACGTCAAAAACAAACTCCAGACGAAAAGTGCAAATGAAAAATTGTCAACAGATTTTCAGCGATTGTCAATAATTACTAAAACTGCAGTATAGATGGAAAATGTTCCAAACTAAAATGGCAGGTGAAGTTGGTAGCCCAAATCTAAAAACCCAATATGACGGACGCTTGACCTCCTATATAAAGATAAGCAGGCCAAGAAAAGCAATCAGGCATTTAAGTTTCTCGGCTATTACTGGCAACACCAAGTACTACCTTGGGTGATCACCAAGTTAGGTAATTAGATTTTGGAAAAATTATTCGGGGAAAAATATTTTCCTTAAAAATATGCAGACTGAAGATTATTTTGTTGGAAAGACGTAATTGGGTTTATTACCAATACAAAAATATATCTCTGAAAGATCTCTAAAATTTTGAATGACTTTAAAATTTAAATTTATCCAAAGTTGAATTATTTTTATGAATTTTAGTGAATTTTAACTGAGCTCATCTTGATAACTTTTAATTGTGAATATTAGTAATCTTTTGTTTTGAACGTTATTAAATATTTATATTTCTCATCACAGTCCAGAACCACTGTAATTTTTATACTAAATAGATTAAGATTAATTCGAAAATTAGAGAATGGAAGTAACTAAATAAAATTCATATATATTACAAACAAACAAATTGGGCTGTATTTTCCCTCTGGAATTTAGAGAGAAAATTCTATAATTTACCGACAAGTTGCATAAGCTTGAGGGCGTAATCGCCCATAAATTGTTCTATAATTTTGAGTAATCAACCAGACTCAACTAACGGTTGCTCCGAAAATGTCTGTAAAACTGTATACCCAGCAATATTAGTCACTTCGTATGACATAGCCGACAAACCATCGAATTCTCTATCGCGCCGAGAATATTCAGTGTTTCAGAAAAAATAGAATAGAAGGTCGTAAAAATGGAAAGCAGATTTATAAATAAATGATCTAACGATCCTCTAGAGCAAATTACAGTTTTGATTCAGCTAAAGAATTATCAGAGATCTTCATTACTGGGTATAAAGTATTTTGGATGGGTTAAAGTGTTGCACTTTAACTAGTCGTGAGTCGGGCGGGACTACTGCATTTATAAATGTGAAAATTAGACTTCTTTCAGTTTCCTCTAACATCGTAAGGCAGACGTCAAAATGCATTGCTTTCCATTACGAAGTCACTTCGGCTGACATTTTACACTTCAGTAGGTCTGTGGTAGTCCAGATATCCTTGTTGCATTCGTAATTTATTTGATACTGCACTCGGGTGTATATAAGGACCATATTGAGAAAATCCCAAAGTTTCAGATAGCAGCAGTATGGCTGGATATATGTTGGTACATATGTGCAAAGTAGTTAGTTGCGGTCGGAAATCATTACAAGATCGTTGTGGTCGTTACCAGGACAGAAAGACAGAACGGATGGCTATGGTGCTTGTTTATTATTCAATAAATATTTACACGATTGTCAACATAAATAAACCACAGTATCCCTCTTCATCAGAGTCTCGGGAACTTACGAACTGAAAGGGTCCTTTTCCTTCACTGATATAGCAACACATCTCATCAGAGTTTGTTATCTTTGGTTTGCCTTACTCTAGCTCGACATAGAAGGGTATCTCCAAAAGACGGCTGTATCCTATTTCGCCTTAGGTTCTAAGGATGAAATATAAGAAAAGACCTTCTCCTTAGAATATATACTCTCCCAAGTCACAGTTACCGTCTAGTCTAGACGTTATTTATCTCAAGACGAGAGCTAAGAATTTATTATAATTACATTACATTACAATACGTCCTTTGAACGTGAACGGGTACCATACAAGTTTAGGATTGGTATCCCTTGGGAAAATATTTTTCTTAAGAATATTAGTGAGAAAACTAATTGTCGTTGAGTAAATGGTTTGAATTAATTGCACGTCTTTCTGGACACCAAAATAGTTGCTCCAGCTGGAATTGGAATTATTTGATCCAAAAATTTGTGGAGCACTGTGCATATTATATAAGTTAACAGCTAAGAAAAATATATACCTCATCCTCCCACCAATTCCCATGTAATACCTAGGTTATGATTATGATAGTAGGAGAAGGTTTTTAGCTAACAAATTATAAGATATTTGTTTGTAATTAATAATTTTCCTTCATATTTAATTCTCTAGCTCATATACTGAATACTGAATAAATAAATTTAAACAAATTAATATTTTGAATGAAGCAAGCAGGGTTTGAAAGCAATAGCAGACAGCAAGCACAGCATAAAAAATCATGCTTATACTTGCTATGCTATCGCGCAATTCATTCTGGAACTGCTATGCTTGCTGCTGCTGTTTGAAATTACACTGCTAGGCTTGCTGTGCTATTGCAAGTTCATTTTGCCACTGCTGTTGCTACAGCATGCTGTGGAAAGCAGTGATAGCACTGTCGATTGCTGTAGTACAACGAAATATAAAATCAAAGATGTCTCGCTCTGATGCAGGGAACGCCTCAATTTTTTTCTCGAAATTTACTTTCTTTAGAATTATTATGCATTTTTGAAGGCCGACAGCGGCATACATAAATGTATTGTATCTGAAAAATAACTCCATTCTGCTCAAATATTTTCTGTAAATTTCTTAGAAGAAATAAATGTTTATTTCTCATCTACGCGCCTACAATCTTAAAAATTTTTAGCGGCCCAAGCAGCCGTTGCTGGCCTCAGGACATTAGAATTTAGTGGTGCTTTCATATTTCGATTTTCGTTGCATGACAACAATTCACAGTGCTATCACTGCTTTCCACAGCATGCTGTAGCAACAGCAGTGGAAAAATGAACTTGCAATAGCACAGCAAGCCCAGCAGTGAAATTTCAAATAGCAGCAGCAAGCATAGCAGTTGCAGAATGAATTTCTACGATAGCACAGAAGCAAATCACGATTATCATTAAATGCTCAAATCTGTCGAACGACATATCGTGGAAATAGTAGCAATCTTTCAGCGTTTATATAACCGCTTCAGTCGCTCATGGTTTTAATTTCCAACGAGTTTTTTCACCTTATAACCGAGGGACCTCTAGCAATATTTCCTTATGGAATTACATAATGTGGCCTTGAAATTTAATAACGGATGGTCTCGAAAACTCGGAACCCGTGGAGGGAGAATTAGTTACTTAACTACAGATTTGATGCTTTTCTTTTGAATGAGAATAAGGATCCAACTTACCTGTATTATAAGATTTACACTTTCCTTCCATGATATCTTGCATCCATTCACCGCTTGCGATAGTAATCGAGAAGAGGTCTACTTTTACCACTGCTAAATAACTTTCCGGACAGGTAGTTATCTAAACAAATTGTTTTGACTCAGGTGCCCAGTGCCAGAATCACAACCATAAGGTCAATACATCAATATATTGCCCAGTACAATATATTGATGTATCATAATTTAACCCTGAAAGCAAAATTAATTTCATTCATTTCAATTCACATTTCAAAACTTCATTTAAAAAACTCATTCCCATATTATAATAAAATGCAATTAAGCATAAATTGCATTTTATTATCAGACACACATTCCACTCACACGATATGCATACTTACCTACATACAGTGTCTTCTTATCTTTTTTCTCCGCATGTACACTCTACATACGTACAGTACTTATTTTTTCAAACCTTATTGTATGTACATACATACGAACAATTATCACGATTATTCGCGCCCTCTTAAAATTAATATTTCAAGACGGACGCACAAATGCATATCGAATTATAGTTTTGCATTGATGCATATAGCTTGCATCAAAACACTTTTTGCATATTCTCATGTACGTTTTTTCAACGTGCGTCGTGAGAAAACATTAAAACAAATAAAAAAGCTTTAGAAGTTTTCGATGTGTACCTGGGGGCAGAAAACCCAAACCTCAAGGAGGTCTTTTCAAAATGTCGGTCGGAATAGACAGCGGATTTATCAAGTAAATATATATAAAAAAATTGGAAATTGTTAAAAGAAAACAAATATCGAAAAGTGAAATTGGTTAAAAGAAATCTTTAGGAAAAAGTTGGAAATTAGTAGAAAAATAAATAAAGAAGTTATTAAGAAAGGTTACAAGTTGGAAATAGAAAGTGCTAATAGAATTTATCAAGAAAAGGTGGAAAGTTACTAACAGAAAATATATATAGTAGTTATCAAATAAATATACAAAGGTTGGAAATTGTTAAAGCAAAACAAATATCGAAAAGTTGGAAATAGTCAATAGAAATCGTCAAGAAAGAGGTGGAAATTACAATTACAAAATAAATATAGAAATTATAAAGCAATTATTAAAAAAGATTATAAGTTGTTAACAAAAAGTGTTAATAGAAAATTATTATAAAAAGGTGATAAATGGATAATAAAATTTGTTTGAAACTGATAATATATTTAGACTAATTAAATATAAATATCTAAACAGATCTCTAAGATCGAGTGCCCTCTACCCCGAGCACGGCACTCAGACCATAACATAGTAGAATCCAAGGAGAATGAATTAAGAAGATTACAATTGAAGAAATCATTATTGTTCGACTGTGAAAGTTATGCAGTATGCAGATTTTTGTATGTTCTAATAATAAAAATAATTCCTGACTGAACGGTAAATCTTAACAATCTTCCTTGATTTGTATAAAGCAGTTTATTAAGTCCAAGAAGTTTGCCCGGGAAAAACTTGGATATGCTTTGCTGGACTTATGCGACGGGCTTAATGGATATTTATTATGAGAAAATTGCCTGAGAGCTGATACAACGAATTAGCATGGTGATCGAATCACTTGGAGTTATCTGAAGAGATCTGTAATGCCCTGCATAATACCATATTTTAGGGTTCAATTAGGGCTACTTTATTACTCTAGTATTTTTCACAGAAATCCATGGATAATTCAGCTTTATCAAAAGCTAGGACCACCTGCAAATAGGTTAAATAGTATTGTCACAATAGTCTACACCACATAATATTTTAGTGCTAAATTAGGTCTAATGTGATTATACTTCCTCGAATTTAATGCTCTAGCATTTGGAAAAAAAATCCATGGATAATTATGTATAAATTATCCCTAATTGAGCCCTAAAATAGTATGCAGTTTACGCTATTATAACAATACCATTTAATTTATTTTCAGTAGTGGTGGTACTAGCTTTTGATAAAGTTGGATTATTCCTGGGTTTTTTTTTTAAATACTAGAGCAATAAATTCGGGGAAGGACCATTAAATTAACACCAGTTCAGCCCTAAATTTTGACGTTATCGAAACTTTTCTACTATGAAATGGCAATTTTAAAATTTTAATTGATGTCCATAAGAGGTTTTTACAATAAAATAAATTGTTGAATTATACAATTGAATGAATTTTCATTCATGAATTATTTATATAAAATAAAATAAAAATTAAAAAGTTTTTGAAAGAAAATTAGTTCTTTTTCTCCACCTCGCCTCCATTTCGAAGTTATGGATTAAAAAGTCTAAGTTTCAGACTTTTAGCTCATTTATTTTCAAAGGAATAGTTACAATTTTCATCCAAACATACGTCATCTTCATTAAACTTTTGATATCGAACTTAACCCTTATGCGACCGTGAAAATTTGGTGGTTGTTAGCTTGAGTATATTCAGCGATAGAGTAGAGACATTTTATTTACAGTATCGGTCTTGATAATGACGAGCTCCTGTACGTCACTCAACGTTGCAAGATCGGAGAACTTTCTTGAATAGGTGTTATATGTAGTAGACAGGTCTTTCTAGAAATGTATCTTGATGGAGTAATATGCTGGTACACAAACTTACGAACATCAACGAAGATAAATTTTCTTGGGGGAATATCTTCAATGGGAAAAATATCCGTACACATGGAAACAGGAAAAACGTGTTCTTACACAAGTTTCTTCAACGTATGGCACGAATACCAACAAGAGATAATATTATCTTGAGGCAGTTTCCTAGATGAACGTTACGTTTGAGCTTCCCGATCGAGAAAGCTACTTATGAGGATAGGAGGGCAGCTATTAACTTCTCCACGGATAGTCTCCTAGAACATGCAAGAAAGAGGTTTGAATTATACATGAAATTCCTTCAATATTAGTGCAATTAATGAAAGTTGTCGTTCGATTAAAATGTTTATTTATTTAGGAATATTTTCGGATCACGTAATAACATTCAGTTAGAGGTGAATCTAATTCCATAAATAACATTAAGATAAATTAATGGTATTATTATTATAATGGTTGTTAATAACACTTCGGCAGAACTTGTACGAATCTAGTGTTTAACAAACTCAATTCAATGTCGCTTTTACAAAGTCAGAACTAGAAGTAACAGTTTTTTGTTTTCCTAAAAGTATTAGCCTACTATCTCTGATGCCTTACGAAACCTTCCAGTACTATCGCTAGTTTCGAAATTAAAAACCTACAAATGTCAGGTACAGTCACAGCACGATATTAACTACTTATATTACGTTGTCGCCACAAAAGTTTTAACATTGTTTCGTCTGGGTAAGGTACCCGTTACACACCCGTAAATTAGTACATGGGAAAGAAAATCTTATATATTATGACCCCTGCTACATTAGTGTAGTATCCAAAAACCCTTAGCGAAAAATATTTTACTGTTATGACCCGCGATGAAAAACATCCGTTATAAGGCAAGAGGTTTTATCGTCAGTTTTTGCCTCTTACCCACTTTAGTAAGCTACGTTCGGAAGAGATACAATGTAGTCCTGTTGTTGTCAAGTATGCTTTCCTAACCCACAACGAAGCAAAGTGAGGGATAGACACAAAACATCAGTTGCTAAGAAAATACAATAGAACCAATAGATGAACATTAGAATTTTGTTGTTGGTTTTTTTTAAACATAATAGATGTTGCATATTTAACAACTTTTATCATATATTTGGAAAAATTCCCCACCTTAACGCAATGAACAGAACACCGCTGCTTATTAATCAAGGAAGGAATTTGTGCCTGCCATCTGTCCTGAACAGGTCCAAAATTCAAAACGTAGTCTCTCCTTATCCTGTCCTGTCCTGAAAAAGGGGATTACACCAAACCTGGAACAGACGCAAGCACAACCGAATCCACCTATGGACGCATCAGATAGGATCGCGATGCCTTGCAGAAGACAGTAGGAGCTGCAAGTCTAGGAAATGCTACACTATATGTAAAAAACCAATATACAGTAAACATATTAAAACCACGCCAACTATCTGTGTTCTCTGCGGTTACTCCCATATTAGACAGTCCAATAAATTAAATTTTAACTTATTAGATATTATTTAAATAAATAACTAGTTGTTCATAAATTCTTGCGTTTCATTTCATACGGAAAGTACCGGGTACCCAAAACCCTCGGGAATACTTCACAAGCCATGAAACAGACTCCCTCCCTACCACATGCGAGGCCCAACGTAGTCCTTACATTCTAAAATATTTGCAGTGTTCTTATGTAAAACTGACAAAAGTTTTATTTGAATTGCTCCTCCGGCCTAAACTACTATTCATGCAGAAAAATGATGTTGTGTTAATCTTAAGATTGCTTTCTTATCTTCCGAACCGTAATAAAATGTTCATACCTTTCCTAACAAAATTATTTAAAAAAAATTATCTTAACCAAATGACTACGATTCCTCAAACAAAAATTCTCAGCTGAGTAATAATTGTAATGTCGCTGTGCCGTCATGGCATGCCGTGGGCTGATGATATCGAATGTAGCTGCCTGCAGATTCGGACTACATGGCTGCACATACACACTTGCAATTATTACTCAACTGAGAGTTATTGAGCGTGAAATGGTAAGGTTAGTTTGTAATCAAAACTATTTAATTATTTTGTTAAGAAAGGTATATAGTACGTGTAGCTTTTGAGAAGGTAAGGAACGAAGCTGTAAATTACTAGAAGACTATTTTCCTGTATGGATAGTAGTTTAGGCTCCATAGCATATATAAAGTTTATGTTTGGCACTTTTCCATAAGTATCAATATAGAATATTTTAGAAAACGGACTACGCACGAACACATGTTGATTTCTGTTTCATGGCTTGGGAAGTATTCTCGAGGGTTTTGGGGTACCTCATTTGGGTGATACAAGTATAGTTTTCAGAAATGGGAAAAAACCACATTTTCAAAAGTCGGATTGTGTCGAAGTTGTTCAAAATTCTTTAAAAGTATTGCTTAGGAGCTCTCAGGAGTACGCAGGCAAAGTATGGATAATAAAAAGTTATTTATTCTTTGACACAGGTCTCTAGGAGTGATTTGAAAAGAAATATATCATTTTAAACCCGAAAAAAGTACCGGATACCCTATTTTGTCGCATAAGAGTTAAAACCACGATTCTATAATACAAAGGTATTGCAGGCACATTGTGTAGTTTGGCCTCAATGAAAAATATTGTGGAGTCTCTGAGATTCCACCTCTGTTGAGAAATTATTAAATATTCGCTTTGTATACGGCCTTCACTAATCACGAGCAACACAGCCTGGACCTGATGTAGAGAAGCCCTAAATTTTTTCATAGAAATTTTACTGGATATTTTTCTTCATAATTTGTATGTATTTGGTTGTGGGGTAGTTAATAAATTTTATGAGCGTAGAGCGTTAAGCAATAAGCACTCATTTCTTCTTAGAAAATTACAGAAAATTTTTCGTCATTTTTATTCGTTTTGTATGGATGTAGAATAATTAACAATATTTATTTTCACTGTTATCCACAGACCGCACATTTTCAAGCTAAACACTCATTGACATCTCCTCATTCTCCTCTCAGTCATCCTTCATTGAATTTCGTTTTTTATTGATTCCGTTCATTTGTAGCCAAAGCTGGCCTCAAATCAGCTATTACTACTTTAGATTATATAAAAAAAACAATATATTACAATTTTATTTCGCCTTTATACACCATTGTTTTTGCTGTAACGTTAGCTCTCTTTTTCTTTTCTTACAGTGTGGCAACAAAACGAATGTTTTCCTGAAAACATGCGACATTTGTAAGCTTGAAAATCGGCTCATATGTACAATTTGTAAAATTCGTGGACACAGCATCGAACTTTGCCCAGTTAAATGGAGACGGTATCATTCTACGGTTAGAAATCACACTATATAAATACTTTTCCTTTTTAAATTAGGATAATTTATGTTTTTGATTTACAGACAAAGCCTAATGAATATCCAAATAAAAAAGTTGAATATAGTCCAATGAGATACTGTTGTATATGCTCTGGCTAAGGTCACTTACCTGAGCATTGTCGCAGTTCCCCAAGATTCTCGGAATGCCCACCAATTGTGACAGAAAAAGAAAAACCAAACCGTGAAGCTGAATCTCAATCGAAAGATGAACCGAACAATAAAGCACCTAAGAATAATTATGTATTAAATCCTTTTGCAAAGAGATGTAAAAAATTTGATAAATTGAGTGAGAACAAACCTGAAGGATCCTCGAATGAAGCTGCACAAGATAAAAATATCGAAACTAATATTATCCTGAACACATCTGAGAGTAGAGATAAAAGGAAAGATAAAGGAGAACTTCCGCAATCACAATCTACTTCACATACATCATCCAAAACATCTAAGCCGTCTGAGGATCATACCTTAAAGCGAAACACCGATTCCAAAACAGATCAAAATGATGAAACAACAAGTACCTACAGGAATTTTTTCTCGCCCAAAGGATGGAAGTATTCAGCTGATGATTAAAAAAAAATTGATGTTAAAACCAGGATCAAGTGGTCATGGACATATTTTGGGCAAAAACTAATAATTGAGGGTCTACCATATAACCAGGATAAATTTCATCAAGATCTTTTGGAGACCTTCCAGAAATTATCAGATTTCGCAAATCGCAAAGAGTACCTAAGAAGAAAGTCCCATTAATAACATTTATACATGAATATATTTTAAAACTGGACAAAAATTTGGGAGACGTTGCAGAGCATTACAAACGATTGCAAAATGAGAGAAAAATACAAACTAAAAATAGTTGGAAAGATCCGGAAAAAACTCGGAAAATTTTGAACATGATTCTAATATATTTTAAAACTGGACAAAAATTTGGGAGACGTTGCAGAGCATTACAAACGATTGCAAAATGAGAGAAAAATACAAACTAAAAATAGTTGGAAAGATCCGGAAAAAACTCGGAAAATTTTGAACATGATTCTAATTGGACAAGAAGGCTTACGAAAGGGCAAGGATAATCTTGAAATTTTATTTAATAACTTAAAATCTTTGAAAGAAGGTAACTCATCCGAAGTGGTTCCCGACAGTATTAGAGATATAATCGGTGAATGCTGGAAATATATTTTTTCGTCACAACAGCATGAAAACTACGAAGAATTAATTCAAAAGTATTTGGATATGGAAAAGAAAAACGAACTACCAAAAGTCAAATTAAACTATCCCCTGCTCGATAGAAAGGTGTTAGATGTAAGTTTAACGGATGAACAAAAAGAAAATGTTACTAAAGATGATGGAAAGGCGCCCATCTCTATTTTGAAAGCCGGAGCCATTCAAACAAATTTCAGCTCTAATACCTACACGGACTACACCTACCTAGTCTCAGTACTAAATAGTAAGTCCCATAAAAACAAAAAGGAATGATATGGCCAAAGTATAAATAAATATAAGTAGAGACAGAGGCGAACAAAATTGGAAATTTTCCGTGTTTTTAGACTGAAAGAGGTAATCTCATATACTTTTGTCTTTTACATGAATGGGGGAAAAGAACTTGGCTATGCATTATTGTAGTGCGACTAAGACAACGAGTTAAAAACAAAAATTGAGAAAACGTAGGATTACCCGAATGATAAAATCATCTTGAATATCTTCAAAATTATTTCAAACTATTCATAATAATGTACATTGGGTAACCCTACCTCCATTTGGCAAGAAAAATATAAATTTAGCAATGAGCAATGCACTAAAAGGGATGTAAAATTTCTGTCAAATAAAATTCCCCGAATCAAGCATGAGATTCCCCCACTTAATCTCTTTCGAGCAAAACAAATGTAAACAGAAAAACGTGCTGTTCACATATCATAGGATTTCACTAACAAACATTAGAATTCCTGCGAAAAACATTGGGACAATTTCTGAAAATCGTGTTTTCATAAAAACGCGGGAACATTTTATGAGCGTAAAATCAGAAAACTCCGCCCATTCTCTCTTATTTACGAAAATAAATCATTTGCCATTCCATTTCGTTGCATGTAATCTTCGCTTTCACATTTTTTGTCTTATTCATAAATTGTTCAAATGGAAAACAATCGCAACACTCTTTTGTGTCCTTTCTTTTATTTAGTTATTCTTTGATATGGCCTTCTCAGAATTATTAGCGCTATTTGCTTTGTTTTTGGGTTATCACATGGAGGATATGTTTTGCAAGTGAATTTGTTTGAGTATTTTTGTGTTAAATTGACTGACAGGCAAGATAAATTGCTGTTAACTGGAAAAGTAATTCCTGGTTGAAAACATTAGTTTCTATTGATTTCCGCGAAATGTCAATCATATGATGTGGCTCTAATCGACAATTTTCGTAAATAAATTAGAAGGGGCGGAGTTTTCACGTTTTACTCTCATTAAATACTCCCGCGCTTTTGTGAAATCCGGTTTTCATGAAATATTGATAATGTTTGGTCACATGTTGTTGCTGGTAAATGGAAACATGTTGTTGCTGTAATCCTATGATATTTGAACAACACGTGTTTCTGTTTATATTCGTTTTGCTATGAAAAGATTAAGTGGTAGACACTCATGCTGGATTCTCTGATATTTTCGGGAAAAATGAGAATTTCACTTAAAAGGACCTTTATATCTCCTTTCAGCACTTTGGCCATAGCAAAATTTATCTTTTTCTTAAAATATTGTGGTAGTGTGACCCTATGCACATTAGTATGAATAGTTTGAAAGGATTTTGAAGGTATTCAATAAGATGTTGTCGTTCGGGTAATCCTGCGTTCTCTCGATTTTTGTTTTTAACTCGTCTACAATAATGCATAGCCAAGTTTCTTTCCCCAATTAATTCAAAAGACGAAAGTATATGAAATTACTTGTTTCATTCTAAAAAACACCAACAATTTTCTAATTTTACTTTACTTCTTAACTTGTTATGAAGTTAACTTTGCTTAGGATCAGCCACTTCGCTAAAATAATCACTACTTCACTTCACATCCGACTCCTTCGAGCTTTTCACAAAAAGCCTACTCTCTATTCCTGCCATGCTACTACTATTACTGCTACTCTATTACTGACGTGTTTAACCAAAACCCTCGGGAATCTTTATTATATCTACTGATGACATTTTTTCTGTGTAGCATCGTTTACCAAATTTGGATCAGTAAAAAGAACATTTGTAGTTACTATATCACCATCAGCCTCCCAATAGGGAAAAAAAGTCTGTGGAATAAAACTCAAATGCATGTTTCGATATTCATTCACACTGTAAATGGTTTAGTAATACAAAAAAAGAATAACACATATTATTTAGATGTTTTTATTTTTTCCCACTGAGGGGCATACTCCCCAGCACCAGGCAGTATGGCACTTGGTTTTAATTTTTTAATTTTTTTTTTTAATTATGAAAAAATGAAAAATTTTTGAAAAAATTGTGAAAAAATGAAAAAATTTTGAAATAATTGAAAAAATGAAAAAATTGTGAAAATTTTTTGAAAAAATGAAAAAAAATTGAAAAAATTGTGAAAAAATTGTGAAAAAATTGAAAAAATGAAAAAAAAATTTCAAATTTTTTTCAAATATTTTCTCAATTTTTCAAGTTTTTTCCGGATCTTTCCCACTATTTTTAGTTTGTATTTTTCTCTCATTTTGCAATCGTTTGTAATGCTCTCTAACGTCTCCCAAATTTTTGTCCAGTTTTAAAATATATTCATGTATAAATGTTATTAATGGGACTTTCTTCTTAGGTACTCTTTGCGATTTGCGAAATCTGATAATTTCTGGAAGGTCTCCAAAAGATCTTGATGAAATTTATCCTGGTTAGATGGTAGACCCTCAATTATTAGTTTTTGCCCAAAATATGTCCATGACCACTTGATCCTGGTTTTAACATCAATTTTTTTTAATCATCAGCTAAATACTACCATCTTTTGGGTGAGAAAAAATTCCTGTAGGTACTTGTTGTTTCATCATTTTGATCTGTTTTGGAATCGGTGTTTTGCTTTAAGGTATGATCCTCAGATGGCTTAGATGTTTTGGATGATGTACGTGAAGTAGATTGTGATTGCGGAAGTTCTCCTTTATCTTTCCTTTTATCTCTACTCTCAGATGTGTTCAGGATAATATTAGTTTCGATATTTTTATCTTGTGTAGCTTCATTCGAGGATCCTTCAGGTTTGTTCTCACTCAATTTATCAAATTTTTTACATCTCTTTGCAAAAGGATTTAATACATAATTATTCTTAGGTGCTTTATTGTTCCGTTCATCTTTCGATTGAGATTCAGCTTTACGGTTTGGTTTTTCTTTTTCTGTCACAATTGGTGGGCATTCCGAGAATCTTGGGGAACTACGACAATGCTCAGGTAAGTGACCTTCGCCAGCGCATATACAACAGTATCTCATTGGACTATATTCAACTTTTTTATTTGGATATTCATTAGGCTTTGTCTGTAAATCAAAAACATAAATTATCCTAATTTAAAAAGGAAAAGTATTTATATAGTGTGATTTCTAACCGTAGAATGATACCGTCTCCATTTAACTGGGCAAAGTTCGATGCTGTGTCCACGAATTTTACAAATTGTACATATGAGCCGATTTTCATGGCTACAAATGTCGCATGTTTTCAGGAAAACATTTGTTTTGTTGCCACACTGTAAGAAAAGAAAAAGAGAGCTAACGTTACAGCAAAAACAATGGTGTATAAAGGCGAAATAAAACTGTAATATATTGTTTTTTTTTATATAATCTAAAGTAGTAATAGCTGATGTGATGCCAGCTAAGGCTACAAATGAAAGGAATTAATAAAAAACGAAATTCAATGAAGGATGATTGAGAGGAGAATGAGGAGATGTCAATGAGTGTTTAGCTTGAAAATGTGCGGTCTGTAGATAACAGTGAAAATAAATATTGTTAATTATTCTACATCCATACTGTATAGAATGTGCAGGTATCATCTTTTAATATAGATACATCCTGTAATGCAAAGCTGTACTGCCAGCATGGCAGTAGAGGTTACACGTGCAAGAAGTATGGCAGTGCAAGTTGCATGCAAGCTGTACTTGCAGGTAGAGCCCCCATGTAAGTTATTCTTCGTCATAGCCTATCCTTTTTGCTATATAATATAAGCCGGTCACATACGTGCTTTTGAATTGATTAAATATAATTAATTTAAATAAATTTACAATTTAAATTTAAATTGATTTCATAGCCATACTGAGCATAGTAATTACTTAAATTAAATTAATATCCCGCTGCCGTTTTAAATGCTTTAAGTGTATTAAATATTGATCACCCTTCCGACTATTCAACAACCCTCATATGAGATACGATAATATTTTCCAAACGAAACTCAAATTTAACTGGAATTAGCGATCTTGTAACTAGAAGTAGCCCCGAAAGTCTGTACTTGTAAGTTTTATTGGATGTGGTCAGTTCCTTTCCTTTTCCTTTTATTTTCATAAAGTTGTATGTCGAAAGGTTCAAGGAGCCGTACGAATTTTGGGGTCCATTTCAAAACTGAATGGGTCCATTCCAGATGTGAATACATTCATAGAATTTGGTCTGGTTCAGGCATTCTTGAACTGATTCAAGTTATTGTTGGACCAACTCACACAAGGTTGAATAAGAAGCGCTTACATTGTTTCAAGCAGTTATAAAAGTATTTGATTGGCTCAGGTATTTAACTTGTCCATACATCACAAAATTGTGACAATTAGGTGAACATAATGGATCAATCTAATGAGTTTACAACTCATCCAAACAGTTTTTAAGTGGGAACGAGTATTGATCTAAAAAAGTAGGAACGAGCATTGAACTAAAAAGAGAAATGTTTAACCCACAAGAAAAGGGTGAAATTGTGATAATTATATTAGCATAATGGATCAATCTAACGAACTAAGAAATGAACAAATTTAATGATTTTTTAACATATCACAGCACCCTGGTGCAGGTGGTAACCACATATTGTATCACAGAGAGAGCACAAAACTATACATGATCCCCATGTGAAAATATCTACAAGATTTTTATATTAATATAATAAATACGTAAGACCTTACAACAATATATTACTATATAGATTCTTACATAAGGTTTTACAATAATTGAAGTCACTATATACATAGAAATTACAATAATAATATTCTACATAAAAATACAAAACTTTTGAGATGAATACTCCAGGGTGAATTGAGGTTGACATCTTCTGAAAGGATAAAACGAGCAAAAGATAAACTAAAATTAAAAATTTCAAAATTTAGAACGTGTTATAAATTAGAGAACACAGAACAAATAGGTTGGTCCTTCACAACAAATTCAGTTTAGAGATACACTTATAGTAGCTAGATTTCCTAAAATAAATTTCAAAAATAAATCCAATTCAGGAGTTTCTGGGACAATTTTGAGAATACATATTGTCTAATTAAAACTATATATAGACTAATTGAAAACACTAAAATAGGGAAGTCTTTCACAACAAATTCATTTTAGAAACTCAGGGACACAGGTTATAATAGGTAGATTTTTCTAAAATAAATTCAAGCAACTGAGGGTTACAGGTCATAGTAGGTAGATTTTTCTTAAATAAATTTCAAACAGTTTAGTAGTTTTTCATGGACAGTTTTACATTTATTATTTAAAGACAATTTTGAGAATACATATGGTCTAATTAAAAATCAAAGAGCTTGTCACGAGGAATGGACAAATTTACCTGAGGAGATATTGAGAGATATATTAAGAACAATTTTAGATAATTTAAGAACAAATTTACGCGAGGATCTCTAAGAGAATTGAGAAATATGTACTAAAACATTTTTAAATATCTTAAAGACAATTTAATAACAAATTTACCCGAGGATCTCTAAGAGAATTGAGAGATATATTAGGAATATTTTTAGATATCTTAAAAACAATTTTAGTAAAATTCGAACACAACGACATAATCGTTTGAGTACATAGTTAGAGACTTTCAGAGAACCTTAGAAAATCTTCGATAGAATCTTAGAAAATCTTAAGGACAACAAAGAATCCGAATAATGATATAAAAATAGTGGGGCTAATAAAAAATTTAGGAAATAATGGGATAACGGCAGAGGAGGAGGAAACAAAAGCTTTTTCTACAAAATGGAGGGTAAATGATAAGTAATGACAGGTTGGTATAGATTCCACCCAGTAATTAAGGCACTTTCACATCAAACACAAGAATCGAAAACATGTAAACCGAAAAACTCAATGTATTCCACTTTAAAACAAGATTTTTGCTCCAATGATTAATAAAATCATGGGAAATAGGATAAACTAATAATTTTACTAATAAAATAGCATATTTATCTTAGAATTTTTTAAGAAAACACAACTTTTATGATTTATCGGACGAATTTTTCTGCCGAAAAAGTTTTTCGGCCGATAAAACGTAACAGTTGCGTTTTTCTTCAAAATCTGAAATAAATATAACTATTTTCTCAGTAAAATTCTTAGTTTATCCTATTTCTTTGGATTTTATTAATCATTGCAACAAAAATCTTGTTTTAAAGTGGAATAAATTGAGTTTTTCGGTTTACATTTTTCTGTTCTTGTTTTTGATGTGAAAGTGCCTTTACGATCGGAAAGTTACCTTGAAGTCAATAGAGGAATTAACGAAAAGACAAATAGAAGATTAATATACACCTTATCGTAATACTATGAGTTTCAATTGATGAGTACATGAATTTACTTTGAGAACAACCCAAGAGTTATTTTGAGAATAACAGAAGAGTTAACTTTAGAATAATGGAAGTTTAATATTCACTTGAATATACATTGAGAGAATAGAGGAGTTTCCTTTAAAATAACAAAAGTTCAAAATACACCTGAATATAGCACTAACAATTCCAATTGAGAATCATATCAATACAGCAAGAGTTTTACTTAGGATAGAAGCCAGAAGATTTGTTGATTCATCATTTGACGTCATTGATTCGGTGGCTTCAAATATTTTATTGTATGATATGCATTGATTCATCATTCAATGACCCAAACTTGTATTTATGAGAGATTCGTTGATCATCATTCAATGGCTTTAATATTCCATTTGTAAGAGATTCCGGGACATTCATTGATCATTAGTAATTGGCTTTAATATTCTACTTATTCGGGATATTCATTGATCATTATTTAATGGCTTTGATATTCCATTTATAGGAGAATCCAAGAGATTCATTGCTTTTATTCGTGAGATGCATGGATCATTATTCAACGGCTCTAATATTCTATTTGTGACATAGTCCAAGAGATCCATTGTTTTTACTTGAGAGATTACCCAATTCTACCTCTTGTGGGCACCTACAGGCGATGAGAGCTATATACACTCACATAACACATGCATTGATATCACCATTGAGGATATATTTGAAAACACTCCTGATAATCCCCATGGTTCGGGTAAAATGCGTCGAGCATAGCTGATAAGGTGCCGAATTGGCATAACATCTCATACACACACATAAGTTTAACCTACGAGTCAAAAAATAACTAAATAAAAGAAAGGACACAGAAGAGTGTTCCGATTGTTTTCTATTTAAATGTACACGGCGAGAAAAGGAAGGAAGGAAGAGAAAAAAATAAAACAAAAATCAAACCCTCTTTGAACATTTTACGAATAAGACAAAAAATGTGAAAGCGAAGATTACATGCAACAAAATGGAATGGCAAATGATTTATTTTCGTAAATAAGAGAGAATGGGCGGAGTTTTCTGATTTTACGCTCATAAAATGTTCCCGGGTTTTTATGAAAACATGATTTTCAGAAATTGTCCCAATGTTTTTCGCAGGAATTCTAATGTTTGTTAGTGTAATCCTATGATATGTGAACAGAACATTTTCTTGTTTACATTTGTTTTGCTCGAAAGAGATTAGAGATTATTTATGTAACACAATATAACCAAAGGGTTTATAAGAACACTACCGTATGTTTTTTGTCACTATAAGATTTATAACATTACCAAAGGTTACATATTACGACTAAAGGGTATATAAGAACCATTTTCGAGCCATGGTAGCTCGATTAGTTTATATAATATTTCTAGTTTTATAAGGATCATTCAGTTTATATAAAACTTCTTGAAGTTTTATAATGGTAATTTGTTCATTTAAGTACAAGCCGCCATTTTTTCATCTGTGCATTGCAAATAAAAAGCAAATGTCGGTTAAGCCCATTTTTTAAATTGCAGATAAATGGCTTCCGTTTTATTTTTATATGAACGAAATACATCTTTTTATGTACATAACATTTTTAAGTTATGTTATGTAATTTTTATGAATTAATATCACCTACGAGAAAATTTTAAATTTGGTCATATTTAATTAAAATTATTAAAAATTGCTTATTTTTGGAGGGGTCTGTATTTTTTAGAAGTATCTATGATGATATTCACAGTAAAATTTTAATTGCAACTGAATTTCACTATGTACATGCCGAAAAATTGTGATTCTAAAATGTAAAAATATTAAACCCTTGCATTATAAAAATGCAATCCAAAAAAATGTCGAAATTATATGTCGTAAATATTTGCATTATATTGTTTTATAAAGAAAACGAAAAGTAATTTCCCTAACATTTCAATCACTAAAAGTAATCAATCTGAGAAAATTTTAAGCGTTGTGGAAACGTTACCATCACCATTATAAACTAAGTTTATAAAGGTAACCGAAACATTACTGTAACCGCGGCTATGAACAAAATAATTAATCGAGAGCACCATGGGTTATATAGGGTTATATAATAAGTTATATTAAGGTAACCAGAATATTTTGTTACTCACTTTATAAGACTTTTAGTTATATAACGTTACCTAAAACAAGTCACGGTAACCTTTATATAATCCTCCATTTATGCTGTATAAGGGGTTTATAGTGGTTACAAAGAGGTTTCGAGTACTAGTCTATATAACTCAAGTTATATAATTTGGTAATGGAAACCTCACCGTAACTACTATATAAAAAAAATTGTTTCTTGGGAAGAGAGGTCGGCATGTACTTCCGAACAAAACCCCGGAGGAAATTATGAGAAAAGTAAAAGAACATATACAAAGCTTTTCCGTGGTTGAAAGTCACTATGCTCGGAAATCTACCAAGAGATTGTACCTGGATCCGACTCTAAATATTACTAAAATGTAATATTTATACAAAGAACAATGTCACGAAAACGATGAACCATCTGTAAGTCTAATTACATACAGAAGAATTTTCTGCAATGAATTTAATTTGTCCTTTTTCAAACCGAAAAGGATCAATGTGTAACTTGTAAAGAATATGAGAAAGCTCCGGCGGAACAGAAGGGCATGCTAGAAGAAAAATGAAAGAAACACCAAGAAAGAAAAGATGCTGCAATGGCGGAAAAGGAAACTGATAAGGAAAGAGCAAAAAAAGAAAAAAGTTTTATGTCCATCTACTGCGATTTACAAAGTGTTCTTCAAATCCCTGCATCAAAGGTTAGCCTTTTGTACTATTTACGGAAAATTAATTTGTTTAACTTCACCGTATATGAGGTTGCTCCGCCTAACAATGCTTTTTGCTATTTTTGGACAGAAATGAGTGGAAAAAGTGGAAGTTGTGAAATCGGAACTTGTTTGTCTATGTATATCAATGCCATGTCGCCAGCTATAACACATCTTACCATCTTTTCGGATACTTGCGGTGGACAAAATCGCAACGTACAGATTTCAGTCATGTTATTGCATCTTTTAAAAAACCATAGCAGTCTGATAATTGAATTTATGGAAAGCGGTCACACTTTCATGGAAGTGGATTCCATGCATAGCGCTCGAATTTGCCAGAAAAGACGTGGACATTTTTAGTGTTCATGAATACGAAAACGTTTTCAAAATGGCCCGATCAAACAAAAAGGGTAATAAAATGGCCTACCATACGAAAGAAATTTTATATAATGAATTTATGGATTTTAAAAGACTTGTTCAAGCTACAGTTTATAATATAAAAACTGATGAAAATGGTAACACTGTTAACTGGTTGAAAGTTAAAAGTTTCAGGAACGAAAAGGAGCTGCCTGATATTATACAATATAAGTATGAATTGCAAAATGCATACCTTAACATTTATATTGGGTCTCAAAAGAAAACAAAAAATAAAAAATTAAAACAGGTGTTAGAATTACATAAATTGTACTCACACAGGTTATCTATTAGCACAACAAAAAAAAGATCTCCTTACATTGTATAGGAAAGATATCATACCTCAAGCTCTTCATGCATGGTATCAAGCTTTACCAACTGCTTCTAATACTAATGATACAACAGCCGAGCCTGCTGCATCAGATTCTGATGAAGAATAATTTAGCGAACGGCTCTTGGACTTCTTTTTACTTTTTCCTTTAAATGAATAAATGAATTCTTATTTTTCTTCGGAGTTTTTTTTCTAACCTGATGGATCTCATTGAATTCGATTAACTGTTTTAAAGTGATTAAGTTTACAGGAAAAATGCATCAAATGAAATTATGTCTCATTTTATGCACTATTTACCACACCTAAAACAAACTAAGTCAAGATTGGCACGTAGAATACATTAAGTTAAGGTCTTACTCTCACTAAACTGTCCAAATGACAAATATTACCTAAAAAAAATTGCATTTGAAAGGAATGATATATTCCAGATATTTCACTGCATCCATTATATGAGTTTTTATTGCGATATATATGTCATAAGACGAGATATTGGTAACTATAGTAACAAAAAAATTTCAATCTTCATTTTCTCGAATTCAACATTTTTGACTTAGTGTGTTTCGCTTGCAAACCGACGATGTGCGCTACATATGAACAAACAACTTCTCCGGAATGTCACTTGGTTCATGACATCACCTATAGGATTCTCATACCTATAATTAACATCTCTTAGATGTTTATCAGACCCACTCTCACTAGGTATTATCCCAGACCCAAGAATGACATCAGCAAATGCTTCTGAGACTCAACAAAAAACATAACCAGATATTTTCTTAGACCCAACATAATTAAGATCACTGCGGACCTTTAGATTTTCCGCTGTTATATATATCATAGCGGCTGTTACAACACTAGAACGCTTCTCCATGGCATTCTGGAACTCTACTTTTCCACTGCATTGCCACCGCTGAATTAGTCGATTTCACAACTAAAAGCTATGCGAAAAATTTTGAAAGTGTTCAAGGGACTAGTGCTAATACACACAAACATTCTTAACACAAATACCTTTTCACACAACTCACACAACTAAACAACATAACACACATTCCCACCAATAAACATCACGTACATCTCACTCAACATTTTAATCATAACTCACGCAACATCCTAAGCGCAATATCTCAAGCTAAATGATATATAAATAAAAAATTACAAACATATTCGACAATTATAATATTTTCTCATGTATGACCGTTCTCTAGATTTTGTAAAATCCAACTGATATAAACATTTTTCCATAGTTTTGTTTTTTTTTTGTGCAATGCAAAATTCACGGGCAACTGACATACATTTTTCTTTTATTCAAAATTCGCAGCATATTGCCAGCAGAAAATCAGAAACGTTTTTCTAACGACAATTTTCATTAAAAAAAGTCTCAATCAGTACTTAATCCGTTTATTTTGAAAGTGGTGCGAGTCCATTTTCTTATGACGAAATATTGAAATAGTTTACGTTAAATTCATTTTAAAACTTTATTTAAAATTATTTATGGGGTCTAAGAGTGAACTTTTGGGTTTTTTGAAGTTAAAGATGTGTGTAAATTTTTTAACCAATTATGCTAACTAAAGAATTCTGAAGGAAATACAAATACTATATCCAAATTGACTTGCTCCACTTTCAAAATAAACGGCTCTTTCAAGGAGATTATTTGGTTGGTTGTTTTGCTACGGGTATCTCGACGTCTAAGTCTTGTGATGCATGAATATATTGGATATTCCTGCAACAGATCTCAACAATAACAAAATCGCTCTTGGTTTAACAATGTTAGTGCAACGTAGCTATAAGAGCGAAAGTATATGTTATTCGCTCCTATCTATTGCATTCACTACTAGAACTGAAACAAGTCTGCAACACTGCACAGAGCACCTAAGAGCTTATTGTCTAGAGAGAAATATTTCTGTTTAACTTGAATATTATACAAAGAATCTTGGCAGACCGCAAAGGTATCTCTTCTCTAATCAAAACCATCAGGCACAACTTCGCCAATTCCTCTATACTTCGACTACTTATCAATGGTGAAGTGGTTGTTGATTCCTTGGATAAAGCTAATACTTGGTGACTAGATTCCCTCCAAAATCTCATCATCCCCACTCACACATATAGTTGAACTGTATGAAATGTTCTTTTTTATAAATCTCACATGAAATGCTGAAAGTTTACTTTTTGAAGAATCCTCTTCAAAATCTATATATTCTTTTAAAATTAAAAAAAAATCTAATTTTAGTAAAAATTCTCTTTAGCATTTAATTATAAATTTATGTTATTTAGCGTATTTATATTATTAGCTTTTATTTCCTTTACAAAAAAAAAGAATTATTATTTGTTAAATATTTTACAAAGAAAAAAAGAAATCTTAAAGCGTTTTATTATTAAGGGAAAACCATGTATTATTATTGATCAATGCCCTCTGGCATCTATTCTCGAACTGAAACTACATCCCTGACACAAAATATAATTTTTTTATATTACATACCCATACCAAAAGGTCCTTATGTGTATTTTCTGTAAAATGTACACAGTACTGTGTGTTTAAAGTATTTTAAAAGTTTTTCGAAGTATTTTTCTTTAAAACGTCAAATTTGAATTTTTTTACAGTCAGCACAAATGTGAATACATAAAATTATTTTATTTAATTTTCAATAACAAAACTGAAGATATTTCAAAAACCAACTTAATAAAAGCTATGTAGCTTCCGCTACAATACTCAGCCGTTTTGCACCTCTTGTGTGGATGTGTATAAGAACCAACACATATCCAAAGGATAGATGTGTTCAAAGTCCTTAAGTGGCTGAACGTATCGAAGTCTGTAGATCCTGATGGTTGCTCGCTTCCGTTAATTGAAACCTGTACCTCATTCAACTTGTTTTACCCGACAGAAAGCTTTCAAACTGCTTGGAAATTAGCCCATGTTCAACCTATTCTCGTTGTACTGGATATTTTAAAGACCTCTCCTCTCTTATCATGGGTTGAATATTTGTTATCCGGTTGCTTAATACTAGTAATATTAGATGGCGTTAGATGTTAACCTCACCTTTTAAATGCCATTGTGCAGCAGAGCTCTATTATCTGTCCGTCTCTCTTGTTAATATTCATTAATGATCTGTTTTCCTTACTTTTATCCCATCCATAGGCTTGCCTTCGCTTACTGCTTTGACACGCTTGCGAAAAATTTAGTCGCATAAAATTGAGCAGTCTGGATGGCTTTGTTGCTGATAGCCCTTTGTATTGCAATGAAAGTCTGGCACCACGAAATGCTCATTTGCTGCGCGAGGCTCTTCAATTACGTAGATCGGGAAAGGTATTCTCTGTTATGACCCAGAATGATTTTGTGTTTCATAAGCTACGTAAGACTGATCGGTATACCAAGGTCACTGACCGTCGACAACTTGGGGAGTTTTCTCTGGCTAATTCCGATTTGTTTACGGCACATAATTAATAATTAATAATTCATTATTGAGATGAATAGGGCATGTCTATGCCATTTTGCAGAGCAGCATTGTATTTTCTCTTTGTTATGAAGGATATGTTTTTGTTTTGGATTACTATTATAAGCTTATCTTTTTTCGAATTAAGTATAGTATTCGATCTTTTAGTATTTTGTAAGTTTTTTGAATTAGTTGTAGTATTCTATTGCTCTTATTTCTGAACTTCCTTTTCTAATTTTCTTTTACATAGTAATATTTGTTATTCTAATTCTAGTGTCCTTATGTTGTACATTGTACTTATTCTCCTTTCGTGAGCGCAATTTTATTCTTGGTCAGTGCATGTACTGTTGTTCACCTCTTTTTTCCGATTATTTTATTTTGTGGTGGCTTCTTGAATGCTTCAGTCCCTGAGCCTTGCGATGTTGGGGGGTTATTCTTCGTGGAACGGGGTTCGAACCCTTCTGGAAATATTTTATTACCAGAGCAGTGGATTTAACATCTGTACACTGAATGCTCGTAGCATCCGTACTAAGATTGATGAGCTCTGTGAATTGTTTACTGGCACAAACTTCCAGGCGATTTTCATTAGTGAGACATGGCTAAGGCATGATATCCCATCTTCAAGAATGTCAATCCCTGGTTTTACTGTTTTACGTAACGACCGTGATTCTCGCTTTGGAGGAGGTGTAGCAATTTATGTTGTTGATACTTTGAAAACCAGAGTTATTGCGCTTTCTAATGGTGGCCCGCTTGAGTTCATTTGTGTGGAGGTTGATCTGGGAGTAGACAAATGTGTTCTGTGTTCAGTATATTGTCCTCCCAATTCTTTCAATGACATTACAGCTCAGAAATTTGCTGATATAATGGCGATAATCACTGTGAAGTATTCGCATGTCATCATTGGAGGCGATTTTAATGTGAATGTTTTGAACAGTAGTAGTGCCCCGAGCTCCTTTTTATTTTTAATGCAATCCCTGCATATGAATTTGGTTAATGAACTTCCTACCTATCATAATTCGATGAACTCATCGCAATTAGATCTTTTGTTTGTATCTGACCCGACATTAGTTCTGTTCCAGAATCAACTCAGCCCGCCAAGCATACTCGACCATGATGTCTTATTCCTTACGTACGATATTAAAATGCAGCATAACCTCGCGACCATTCTTTATCGTGACTATTCTAGGGTAAATATAGAAGCATTACATGATGAATGTAACTCATTGCCTTGGAAGAATATCCAATCATTCGCTGATGTAAATGACAAAGTGGAATTTCTAAATTATTTACTTCTTGGGCTTTTTGATAAGTTCATTCCCATCCGTAGGAAGAAAGTCACGAGTAAAAGCCGTCCTTGGTTCACTTCAGAAATAAGATCACTGATTGCTGAACGTGATTATCTTTTTCAGCAATTTCGGAGTCTCCACTAGCCAATGTGCATATAAAGCTGTTAGAAATCGTGTGAACAGCAAAATACGATTTGCTAAACGGTCTTTCTATGCACATAGATTTAATCCTAACTTAAATCCCAAAAAATTATGGTTTAACCTACGCAAAGCGGGAGTATATGCTTCTGTACACCCTATATGCGATTTTCATCCAGACGATCTCAATAAGCACTTTGCGCTTACTCAATTACCGGACCCTGTTTAAGAGTAGATGCACTGCTATCTTCCTCTGTTAATTCAATCGATGGGTTCAGTTTTCGCTGCGTGGATGGTCATGAAGTTTTTAAGGCTTTTCTATCCATCAAATCTGTGGCCTCTGGTGCTGATAATATCTCGCCGAAATTTCTCAAACTAATCTTGCCCTGGATCATTTGGCCAATGCAGTACATATTCAATATGTGCCTCACAATGTCTATTTTTCCAGTTTCTTGGAAGATTGCTAATGTAGTACCAATTCCAAAAATACCTTCTCCCAAAGACTTGTCAGACTTTCGGCCCATTAGTTTGTTGTGCTTCCTTTCAAAAGTATTTGAAAAATTTATCTATAATCAAATAAATGAATATCTGACTGCGTTTAGTTTGTTGATTGCTTGACAATCTGATTTTCGGGCTGGCCATAGCTGTGAGACTGCACTTCTTAAGGTGACCACCGATATCCGCCACTCAATGGATATTGACGAAGTCAGTGTATTAACTCTTTTAGATTTCTCAAAGGCGGTTTTAAACCATACTATGTTATTACAGAAGCTTTCATCTCACTTTAGATTCTCTAAATCAGCTCTTCTTTTTATCCAAAACTTTCTTGTTGGAAGATGCCAAACGGTCACAATAAATCAGCAGGTATCTTCGAATGTTGTACATCTCATGTCGGTTGTTCCTCAGGGATCGATACTGGGTCCCTTGTTGTTCAGTCTGTTCATCAATGACTTACCACTTGTTGTGAAAGATGTCAGCATTCATCTGTACGCGGATGACGTTCAAATCTACCTGAGCCGTCCAATCGGTCTAATTGAAGACTGCATTGAACGATTCAACTGTGACCAAAAGAGGATCCATGATTGGTCTCTTAAGAATTGTCTTTGCCTAAACGCAGGGAAGTCACAAGTCATAGGGTTCCATTCTCGTATTAATTACTTTACCTCATTCCCCAATATTACGTTGAATGGTATGTTCCTGCGGTATATGGACAGGGTACGTGATTTAGGTATACTTCTCAAGTCAAGGATGAAATGATGTTACAATATTAGTACCAACATATCTAAAATATTTGCTTGACTTCGGCGACTGTGGCTATCTTCTAGTATTCTTCATACGTCTGAGACTTGTGAAAACTGTATCACTTCCGTACTTTACTAATGGCAGCCTGGTCTTTGGGTCACTCGACTCCTGCTGTAGGCGGAAAATAAATATAGCTTTGAACGACTGTGTCAGATTTGTCTTCGGTCTCAGAAGGTATGACCATGTCTCCCATTTACAGGATTCGCTTCTCAGCTGCTCTCTTGAAGTCTTCTTGAAACGTAGATTGCTTCTATTTCTTTTTAAAGTTCTTCATACAACTCAGCCGACTTATCTGTATGAACATGTCACATTTTTTAATTCTGATAGAGGTCTGAAAATATTTTTGCCGCGCTTTCGTACACTTGTTTTTGAGCGTTCTTACTTCGTTCTAGCTATCAGATTGTGGCACGCACTTCCAGCTCGCATTCAGCGGGAGGGTTCTTTTGAAGCTTTTAAGAGGCTACTTATTCAATACCTAGTATAAGGTTGAATGGGTATGGTGTGTACTGCATCGAAATGTTTTTGCGCTTAACGTCTTTTTTTTATAACATCTTTTTCTTTTATACAATAGAAATCTAAGTATGTATGTAAGTGATATTTTTCTTCATTTATAATGTACGCTAATATAGTTTTCTACTTTATTTTGCTTTTATCATAGCTTATTTGTAGTGTTAGTATATCTCCTAGTTTTTAATTTAAAATCCTGATTATCTAGTGGTACAGTTTTATAAAATCGGATTAAGCATCTTAATGTACCCTTAAATTGAGTAAATAAAAATTGAACTCTAGAGGGAATGCTGACATGAGATTACATAACTTGGTCATTGACTAACCATCTTGATAATATCCTCATTTGGGAGTCCAAGGCTGTCTCATCTCTTTAAATTAAGATCATTACTCCACCACTTCCGTGTCTTTTGATGTAGTATAAATTTCCGATTCCGCGTCACTAAATATTCTTGGCCTTAATATTTCACATCTTCCCTGTTGCCAATGAAGCTTCAAAATATCTCTAATTTCTGAGAAGATATATGATGCATCTGGGCCGGCGCAGGTCAAATAGCCTTGACTTTATTAGATACTGCCAAAAAGAGCCTTCAAGCTCATTGGCGATGTGACAATCACTTGTCATATCGACTGGATGGAGCACCGTCGCAATGTCGGATGCCTTTCGAATTTTCATAGCCACATGGCTGGTCATGATCTGATGAAATACCTAGTCTATCTAGTCTATCCTTTAACCAGTCAAAATACTTTCGGCCATACAGTATCCCGAACAATGAGAATGTGGAACAGTTTACCATACTCTTTCTTTCCTTGTGCTTACAATCTGCGAAAGTGTAAGAGCGGCATATATCAGCACCTCCGCCACTCTCTTCAGGATACTTTTCTTAGCGCCTTGCTGCCATGTTAAGCTTAGCATCAAAGGGGATCCCCTGAGCTGGGTTGAATCATATTACAAAAAAAAAAAAAAAATTGACGTAGATGAATTCATCACGAATCGAAAATCTGCTGGAACTAGGTGCAACAGTCCATGGTCACCGTGCAGTTAATTTCACTGTCATAAATGTAAATAGCAAATATGCTCTGAATGTAGACATCTGAACCGTTGATGGACCGATCGGAAAATGGGACGAACGTAGACATATGTTCCACAATACATTACATGACTTTGTTGAGGTACGCAAAGGTTTGTCAAAATTTAACGTTTAGTCTCCTTCATCTAAATCATAGATGTATGACACTAACTGGTATTAAAATATCAAATCTAGAACGATATTCGTATACAACTCTCTAAACACAGGTGGACCTATTAATAGACAATTTAAAATCAACTTTAAGTCGACTTTATCTTAAAATTTATTTTATCTTATTCATAAGATACTTACTGTAATGACAGTGAATCTGCTCATATGGGAAGTAACTGGGTTCAAATGCTTCCAGAAAACATGCTGAAAAATGAATAAGCAATTTTAATAAAAATGATTTAGGTAAAAAAAAATATTCCCCGCATATTTTGTTAAGCAAGATTTATTATTTGGTTCATTACTGCCGATCTTCTGTATTGATGACCGCTCAAGTCGCAAGTGATTTCATGCTTGTAGCAGCTCGCGATTTATAGTTGCGGAAAGCATTGCTTAAATGGGAGTTGCACGTCTGTTGGTGTATTTAGCACTAAATTCATGCAGCAGCATATTGTTGACAGAACAGCGGTTGTCAAACTTTCTGCTGAAGATTTTTGTTCGCTGTTGTTACTGTCAACAATTCTTATGGAACTTGATGTAATGATAAACTTTGCGTTTGTCATTTCATATTATTGAAATGAATTAATATTTCTTGTATATAATTTCAGAAAAACAAATAAAAACAAAGTTGATGATTTCGGCGCAGCGTCGAAGGGAGTTTGCATTAATGAGTGAGTTTTGTTTTTGGATAAAGTCTCAGATCTTAATTGGTCTGAAACTACCATTTGTTTGTTTTTAAATTAATGCCTTTTTTACTTTTAACTATTAATCCTTGTGAGGCTTAAACATCACGGGAGGATTATGTGAATTTTCATCGCGGGATAGTGAGTTTTAGTTTTTTAAGTTTTGTTATTTAGTTCCGAGGCGGAACAGGCGCGTTTCAATAATGAAAAGCTACAGAATCTGCAGAGTGCTTTTTAAAGGAAATTCAGGTTACAGGAAACGCTGGAAATGTTAGATGATATCGTGTCCCCTAATCAATCAGAAACTTTTATTCTTGTCTATGCACTGTGAAATGCTTTATTATAACTGAGCTACCCTCACTTTACTTTACTTGACTCTATCAAATTTATTATGATACTGATGATTGAAAACCTCCAGTTTTCCAAACCAAAACCAAATCAGTTGAGTGCCTGGTTATCTTGCCAGCGGAAGTAAGCATGACGACTATGTAATGCGGAAATGTTTACAATTATCACCTCAGCTACGGCTACCCCTATTGCTATTAAGTAGCTGCGGAGTTTAGTAGTAAACAATCAAACAACAGGCAATAGCTTGGGAAATTCTTCCTGTGCGAAAGAAGATACTTAACCAATTATCGCTAGCACACAGCTGTTCGTAAACAGTTTAATGCTTGTACAAAACTAGCTCTGTAAAGTAAGTGTTAAACAACCACCCGTGGCTTAACGCAAGAGCATTTGCTGATAGCTTGAGATCGGCTTCCGCCTGCTGGAAGATTGGGTCACGACAATATGCTGCACAGCGAATTTATTGAGTGTAAACCAACAACCTCTCGGGGTTATTTTCTTAAAATGGTCTGCTGAGTTTCAGTAACAATACGCTCATATGACGGAAATTTTTATTTCGCTTTTGATGATTAGGTTAGGTTAGTGAGAGTAGGTGGCGACCACTAGGAGCATGAGGACATAGCGATAAAAGTCAACTTATTGTGTCCTACCCTGAAGTGCTTAGGCAACATTTTGCCTTTTTGCGAGCTCAATGATTGTCCTTGGGGTTAGGTGATAAACCTAATTTGGAGAGATTAGTGTTTGTCTAGCGATTTCAACCTCCAAAGTGCAAGCGCGGGGCGCTCACATATGATATGCTCTCCTCTTCGCACAGCCGGCAAAGTTCGCTGTTAGATTTGCCTATCCTCAAAAACTAACGAAAAGAGCCAGGTTCAGTGACTGCATTAGTAATGATGATTTTATTTGCCAATCGGTAATCCTTGTTTAGCGCCACTGGTTCACTGTGGATCTGGCGTCTACGATGGGAACATTTAATTATTTTTTGAAATTATCGAAGTATGTATCAATTCTTTTCCAAAATATATCTTTAAAGTCTTAATTAATTATTATTATTCTTTTGGAATCGTGTTAGTAGTGATTGATCGGATATCAGAGCTTGCGATTTCCATTTTTGTTGGTTTTTCCCTGAATTTTCTTGCATGGTATGCGAATGATGCTGTAACTTTTAAATATCAAGCTCATATACATATGGTTGCAGCGCTGACGAAAGACGAGCGAATTGAAAGTTTTCTGAAGGAGAGTAACTTACATAATGACTTGTGTCGCTTTTGTCTCAATCCAGAACGAGTACATCCTATCTACTACCTGACAGTTGTCCAAATTATAATTATTTTGTGCTCATCGATTCTCGGTTCTCCCCAATATATAGTTATTGGAAAGTACATCTGTCAGAAAACATATTAAAAAATTTAGAAATTCACTTTCTAATTACTACGAAAACCTGCTGACGACATCATCAAAATCATGCACAAATTAAAATCCCCATTCTGAAGCACAAGAGAAACGTATATCCACCCCCACCCCGCGCACCCAATCCGGGTATCAACTACTAAAGTGGCATTAAAGTTGCAATTTGAAACTATATTCTACGACGTGCTTGAAATTCGAAAGTCCTGCATGGAAGATTTCTCTCCATTTCATCAAAAACATTGCTGGCGTCTTCAAAAAATAATCACCAGAATGCAGCCAATAAGTCGATGCGATGGAATGCAAGGAACATGCAGAAAGCGAACGATGATTCGATTGTGAGGAATTTTATTTCATGTTCTTCGCATTATTGAATTTGATATCAAGACTTTTATACGCAACGTGCTAGTTACGGAATGAAAGGCTGTGCCTGTGCCGAAAGTGGAGTCCGGGATGTTACATGCATAAACGAGATGCAACTCATTCTCTATAAACGAGACACAATTGTACATACATACATATGGCATGCTTGCTTCATGCGGAATTACAAGTTCTAGCAATAAAGAAATGTAAACAGGTAGATACATACATACCTACATCATTTCCATTGCAAGCAGAATTGTATTTCCTATAAATGCATATACAAACATACCTACATGCTAAAAACCATTCATTACTGACCTACGTCACTTGCTTAATCAGTTGAAAGTAAATCAAGCATAATACCCCTGCGCGCAAAAGTTCTCACGTTGCAAAATGATAACCTTGCGCCAGCGGTAGAACATGAATGGTTCACATTAATGATGTCATAATAACAAGCAGCAACCGCTTAATCATAATTGACATTCATGTGTATATATGTAGCAATGGCAAAGCTAAAAAAGCTTTGCGGAAATAAAAATATATATGTAATAATAGCAAAATGAAAAGAATTTTGCGGAAGATGTTAAAATGCGGAAATTGTTGCATGTATATACATAGCCGCGAGTGCCATCAGGAAATAGAAATAGTAAGTGAACAATTTGTATAAATATAATTGTATTTCTAGAGTAGGGGCAGTCAGTAGTAAGCACACAGTAGTCGGCAGTCAGTAGTAAGCACACAGTAGTCGGTAGTCAGTAGTAAGTGGAGAGTCGAAAGTCGTAAATTAACAAGTGAAGTACCAACAAAAGCCAGTGTTTTTATTCAACAAGGGAGCTAAGCTTATTCAAGCTACTCCATAACAACAACAAGGGAGCTAAGCCTATTCAAGCTACTCCAATATAACAACAAGGGAGCTAAGCTTATTCAAGCTACTCCAATTTAACAACAAGGGAGCTAAGCTTATTCAAGCTACTCCAATTTAACAACAAGGGAGCAAGACTAAACTACTGTGAAATTCTATACAGACGAATAACAACTGAAGACCTCCCCAGGAATGTTCCTATGAGACACTCTAGGAGTAACTCATTAGGCATATGAGAATATACCTAACAATTTTGGCGCAGCCGATAGGATCAAGGAAGTTTATTCAATACAAATACTTGAAAAACCTTGATCCCCGAACCTACACGAGTGCATAAGAATTTACTGGAAGAGATCAACACGGTTACCAGAGGAAGTAAAAGTGAAAACGGGCTGGTACCACAATTTCGACACCCTATAATAGAGGATACGGCCAGAAGACTGAATTAATATCCGTCTACAATTGAGGCAAAAATAAAAAGATATTTCCATCGAAACTACGCTACGTAAATGTAAGTTCAAGAAACTGTTAGACTGCTAAGTAAAGAACAAGAGACATAGTAGTTAATTAAAAACGAGTTTGCAAAAAAAAAAAAAAAAAAACAATAGAACAAATTTCAAAGAATATTCTTCAAAGAAAAAAAAAAGTTAAACTACCTAGTCTCCAATTCTCTCTCCTTACGGAGGAAACTCAATTAGAGTTCGGCTCATGCCCAAACCAAATCGAAGCTCTTCATGTTCCGACTTTGAAACGGCACTTAAATCCTTGTCATTCGAAGATACAAGCCCTCCAGGTAGCCCGATTACAGACCAACGTTCTCCCCAAACATCACCAGTTACAAATTGGTATCGGGAACATCGTTCAGGAAAACGTTTTCGTAGACACAGTCTGGTCAACTTTCTAATAAGAACTCATAGTTTACCAGACATAATACCCGAATCAACCCCGGGCTCTGATAAACCCATTCTAAACACATCTCAAACCACACAGCCAAACACAATGCCAGTAAATTTCATTTTGCTATTATTACATATATATTTTTATTTCCGCAAAGCTTTTTTAGCTTTGCCATTGCTACATATATACACATGAATGTCAATTATGATTAAGCGGTTGCTGCTTGTTATTATGACATCATTAATGTGAACCATTCATGTTCTACCGCTGGCGCAAGGTTATCATTTTGCAACGTGAGAACTTTTGCGCGCAGGGGTATTATGCTTGATTTACTTTCAACTGATTAAGCAAGTGACGTAGGTCAGTAATGAATGGTTTTTAGCATGTAGGTATGTTTGTATATGCATTTATAGGAAATACAATTCTGCTTGCAATGGAAATGATGTAGGTATGTATGTATCTACCTGTTTACATTTCTTTATTGCTAGAACTTGTAATTCCGCATGAAGCAAGCATGCCATATGTATGTGTGTACAATTGTGTCTCGTTTATAGAGAATGAGTTTGCATCTCGTTTATGCATGTAACAGGGACGTTTGGCAGATATCGACAGAAATAGCTATGTGTGTAAGTACAAGGCAAAGTGAAACGATAAATGCTTTCGAGTTTTATCATCGCAGATGTGGACTTACTGCCAACTAAACTCTGTATTCTGTCGGGAAAGTTATAAGCTCACTTCATCCCATGTCCCAAATTTTCTCGACGAGCCTTTTTTCACATCGACCGACCTCCTCCATGTCTCGTTAGGTAATAGGTGATAGGTGATATACATTCCCGAGCCTTGATTGTTAATTGAGGCGGTTGGGGATTTACGTAAATTTTAACCATTCCTACGTTCGAGTTGTACGTGACCGTAATGTTGAGGTTTCCAAACGACACCTGTGTCTCTGGCTTTCATGGCTTTTGCTAACAAGAGTCGGTGACTATACCGTTCCAGTTAGTACACGAACTCGCCAAATTAATCTGATACATATCATAATTTACGGAGCTTGTTGCTCACCAGCACGTAACATGCTATGCTATACACACGTGGAATTACGTGTGTACAATAGCTCGTAGCTGTACAGTGTGACATGAGTGTGTTGGTACAAAAAGAATTTGCTAGGGTTATGTAATTAAAACTCAAAAACTCAAAACTTCTCTCAAAAGCGTTATGTGCGGCACGCACGACCTCAGCAGGTATTGAGCCCCATATTCTCGAAATAACGCTTTTAAATTCTGTCAAATTTCGATATTTGTAATCGTTTAGCTGCTGCTGCATATATCCCCAAATAGATAAATCCAAGGGGTTTAAGTCTGGTGAACTTGGTGGCCATTCAACTTTTGGAATAAAATCCGTTAAATTCTGCTCACACCATGTTTGCACAATATTGGCTGTATGCGATGGGACACCGTCTTGTTGAAAGCAGTAATACTCGTCACCATAAATATTTTGAACTGCAGGAAGTAAATTTTTTTTCACTACCTCTTCCAGGTAGTAGCTAGCATTTATTTTGACACCTTTTTCGATAAATACCAATGGAAGGGTCTCTTTTAACGATATTGCACCCCAGACCATTGCCGCTGAGGAATTTTTATACCTGGGTACGTGCCTTTTTATAAGGAATATCCTCCATAGCTACAGCCCACAAACGATTATTTTGGGGAATGGTGAATACTCTCCAAAATAAAAAGTTTTTCATCCAAAAAAATTATGTCGTCACCAGCGTACCACGATAGTAACTCTTTACTCCTTTAAATCTTTTTAACTTTGTTGCATCCGTAAGTCCATGAACTTTTTTTTTCTTAAAAGGCGAACACTTCAAGTCCTTTCGCAGAATATTTCTCACACACTCCCGATTAAGATTAAGATTCGCTGCCATTTTTCTTGCGGAACGTTCACAATTTCTACGAATTCGTTCACGAATAAGTTTAATGTTTTTCACAGTGCGCACAGTTCTTTTTCTTCCCGTTTTCTTTTTATTTTCATTAGATCCAGTCTCAAGGAATCTAGTTCAGTACGATAAACATAGTTACGCGTTACGCCAAGGTTTTTCATTTGCCGAAAAATTTCACCTCTTGTCTTACCACTTTTGAAATGAGCAACGATAATATCTCTTAAGTCCGACATGTTCACTACAGGTAAACCACGCAACTGACAATTAATTCCTTAATCAGGATTTGCTCTACAGCAGTACTCGTATTCATACTAGCAAGAACTGGTTTAGTCCTCACACGTACATATATGCCATTTGTACGGGAAAAAATTGTACCAACACATTCATGTCACACTGCATATGAAATTAAATTCAAATTTCAAGTGTGAAATACGTGCGGTTTCTTTTGATTGAAAGAGCAGAAGTTGTTGCTGGAAATCCGGTGGGATGAGCACCACTTATGAAATTGGAAAACGTTTATATTAACTGTATTATGTTGTGTACCTTTTTCTAGAACTCCCATATACTGGAGAGAACAAATTGTTGTATCGAGTGAAGCCAAGTATTTGTACTGTTCGCTTCATTTAAATCTTCTCTGAAAATGTATGAGGAGATCTTTTGTGTACCTTTTGTTTTGCCTTGCTCTGCGGACAAATCATCACTGGAGTTACTGGAGCTACCATAAATATGAAAATTACTCTATAGAGCCTACAAGGGCCATGGGAATATGTGTGGAATAAAATGATTACTTACAACAATACAACCTACAATGATTAGATGAGATACAAATAGTCGAGAGAAGAGAGATAAATGAAGATTGATTTTCCCTTGTTATTATATTGCAGTAGCATCGAGTCTTTTTCGGTGTACACGTAAGGAGCATAATAATACGAGAAGTAATAGTACAATACCACGCATTTATCATGAAGATAGTAGCAGAAAAACTGCATAACTAGAAGCTAACGGGTAGCTAAAGATAGATGTGAATCTGAGGCCATTCCAATCCTCAGCATCCCTTCTGCTGGAGTGAATATTTCAAAGTAAATGCTCTGGGGGCATGACGAGCAGTCTTAAGTTCTAGGTTTTTTAAAAATCCTTCTTGATCCTTCATGGGACCATATTGTTCTGGTTTCGTGAGACTTCTTAACACTTCTGTCCCGAGTTTACTTTCTTCTATTTATTTATTTAGTTTCAATTTTCCCATACTAATGCCTGTCTTGGGAACGTTTAGTAATGTCAATTTGGATGGGACATCTGTGTTGCAGTATTCTAACAGTGCGGCACTAAAAATGTTGGATGGGACAACTTTTATAGCAAAAGTGGAACACCAGATTGCTCCATTGTATATCAAAATTATTCTGTATGGAATTTTATCATTCCTAAGGCTTTTCTCCCACTTTTCAATATGCTATATTTGCAAAAGTTTTTCATTTAGTTTGTACACTTATCATATTCCTTGAATCGTCGTTCTTCGGAGTCTATTTGTTATGATACGCAAGTACGACTCGTGATAATCTATTCAATAGTGAACAGAAAGATTAATTAAAAACTTCTGAGTGTGATGTCCATCCAAGTGCATTGCCCGACGGGACATTATCAGGCCCACAAGACAATCTTAAAACTAGGACAGAAGCACCAAGGCCGCAAAAGAATGCTAGCTTTTACGGCTTCGACTCAACCGACTTTTGATAAATTTCGAGAAGAAGCTCTTTATTTCGAAAAAGAGTTAAAAGGGCTTGAAGCTATGACCACATCTACATGGAAATAAGAGCCAGAAAATTCCAGAGAAACATCACAGGAACAATGGAGAACCTAGAATTTTACTGTTGACAGGCAGAGACAGTCCCAAATATCTTTTCCTGCGGAGGCCGGCCCAATCAGGAATGACCTGGGAAACTGCGGCTAGGATAACACAATAGCCCAGAGTTGTCAAATGCTTCAAATGCGGTCAACCTGGACACATTGCGAGAGGATGCCAACAAGTTCTTTTCTGTACTGAATGCAGTGTTGGGCAAAATGTAATCTGATTAATGATTAACAATTACAATTAACCACGTAATCTGTAATCAGATTACTAATGTAATCCATTTCCATAATTACATAATGTAATCGATTAACGTGTAATGTGATTACAAGTTAATCTGATTACACATTAATCGATTACAAGTTAATCCCACTACATGTTAATCTAATTAATGTGATTACATTTAAGACATTTAAGATATTTGTATTCTAATTCTTCATAAAACTCCCTAAAACTAATTTCGTATGAGAACAATATTATTTTCTTTCAATTCATTTCATTATATTATTAATTACTTTGAAGTAATCTACAAAGTTATCTGTTACAATGTAATTAGATTACAAAATAATCTAATTATATTGTAACAGATTGCACATTTGATAGATAACATATTCTCTCTTAAGTAATCTGATTGATATGTAATCGAATACAATTTAATTAGATTACTTTGTAACTTGACTGAACTGTAATGGAATTATTAATTAAATTACACTGCAATCAGATTACGCCCAACACTGACTAAATCTCAGGAATATGGACACGAGGTATGCAATTGCCGAATTCATCAGGTCAGAGTGGCAAACTGTGCAGCTGGTACACAAGATGAATTCCATTCAGGAAGGGAGGGGCTTTATTGCTAATTCTGCCGAACACGTGACGATTACACGAATATCTGCATAAGGTGGTATTTAGCAGAGAGGGAGAGTAAAAAATGGAATTCAAAGAGCAAGTTTGTCATCACAGTGCCATCGGACGTAGCTTTAGAAGATAAGTTTAGGATTTTATTTAACACTGGATCCACTTGCAGCTCAATCAAAGTCGCTAGAATAAAAGGAGATACATCCATAAATACACATGACAAAATACGAATTGGAGGAGTGTTTGGATTTGCTAGGACTAGGGACTTGTTATGTGGAGCTGCTAATAAGTAACAGTCATAAGGCTTGTAAATTTAACGCCATTGGTGCTACAAATGCAGTTTCAGCTGATGGTATCCTTGTAATGGATTTCCTCAGTGACAGAGTTATTATTGATGGAGAAATAAGAATTTTTTAAGAACTTTTATTTTTAATGATTCTAAATCAAATTTATAAATACAAGAAGAAAAAACTACCGCCTCGTCCGGGATTTGAAACCGGGACCTTCCGCTTGCCGGGCGACTGCTCTTACCACTGAGCTAACGAGACAGATGATTTTCCCTCTTGCATTTATCAAATTTGTAACTAGCCTAGTTCTTAAAAAATTCTTATTTCTCCATCATTGACCGATTCTAACAAGTGTAGGTTCGATTCTCGTCCGCGGGAAAAATAAATAAAATTGAATTTACAATTTATTTGTGCGCTTTCATCGTTACTGGTTAATGCCAGCTGAAAGCAAAACGTGGCTTAGTAGGCTAGTTACAAATTTGATAAATGCAAGAGGGAAAATCATCTGTCTCGTTAGCACCAAACAATATTTATCTTCCGGAATACAAAACACGTTTCGCTTTTGAAGAGATGTCCGCATCTTCTATGATGTCGTGTTCCTACTGACGAGATTACTCCTTCGGTAGAAAATGGTCCTTATTTGCTCTCCTGGGGTATCAGGAGAGTAAGGAGAATTTTCTACCGAAAGAAATTAACAACTTGATTCTTCCGAGTAATACGAATATGAATCGCGGGGAGGATAAGACTTTGTGCAGCGTTCATACTACAAAATAGATACTTCTTCACGTACCAACTCGCTATCTTATCCTACCCGCGCAAACTTTATATTGTCTGCTTTCAAAACTGAATCCGTTCTTCTCGATGACTTGAAATTCAGTTATGAAGGACCACAAATACTGATTTACTGAGGGGATTTGGAATAAATATACTTACAACAAAATGATATCGACTCATTAGTAGAGGGACGAAAAAATGGAGATAAATATCTTTCTTCTCTTCTTATTATCTTTGTAATATGTTCCCATGCAATAAAAATATAACAAAACTACGATAAATTTCTCACATGGAAGTGATCACTACTTTTTCTTCTGGCGATCCATTGTCTAAATGTTCGCTGAGGTAGTTCATAGTGAATAAAACTACAGATTCAGATACGTGTCCACCGTGTCCATGCGCAATAATCGGGGGTCTGCTTGAAGGCCGATGCAGATTACTGCGTACGCCATGCCATGCACACGTTTTTTTACGAAAAATTTCGTTCTTTTTCCTTGATCGTTCATCAAAACATGACTCTGACTATCTTGTTTTTTATGGTTTGTCTGTCATTGGTAAATAAGTAGGGTAGATTTTGGATCACGAGCGACATAAAATATTGAGATATTCATTGTGATATTAAATATACTAATGCATATCTACCTAAATGAAATGAATCATTTCCCATAGCAGAATTCCTAAATTTTAAAAATTTAGTAATTTAATACCTACACAAGCGATGAAAGTTCCAAACTTTATAGGCTTATTATTTTCTCTTTACAATATGCTTCCACAGACTTCACACTTTTACGGGCTTATAAAGGTAATTGTGCCTACGATTTGAAAAGGGAAGGAAACGTGGCTACCGAGGCTGGTCACGTGTCTGTAGCTTTACTTGGTGTCGGTCAGCACATCGGCGACAAACTTTCAACATACGTATTTTTTGTGGAATCAAAATTTTCCATTTTTATTTGGAGATCTCGCTCTGTCTTGCTTCCACGTTCTATTTCTATTTAGTGATCTTATGTAAATATGTAAAATCGCGAATAATTTATTTATTCGCGAATTAAGTCACGGATGAATTTTTTCGATGAATTAGCAGTGAAAATTTTTATTAAAAATACTGGTTTGAGCTTTCGTAATTTCTAAATGTGTAATGCTTTCAAGAAAATTTGAATATTTTTGTTTATCATTACTAAGAACTGCTCAGATACAATCTTTCTGGAACCTATACGCCAGAAAAAGGTTATTAAGGAAATGTGCCTGGGTGTAATAAAATCAACCGTATGATAATAGATTCAATGAAGTGAGTCGGCAAAACCCTCCTGGCGCGAATATGCACTTTCAGAAATGCAGTTGAATTGTCTTCTCATGACTATTCACCATAAACTCAGTGTCTCCTTTCGAGTGCATTACGAAGAATAATATAGCTGGAATGATAAAATGCTTGTTGTATGAGCTAGGGAATGTTAGAATAGCAGGGAAGGTTAGGGTTAGAATTGTGTGATTGAGTAAATGAAAATTATAGGGTTTTTGTACTAGTATACAAGTAGGTAGATAGGAATGGTCGTGAGTTGACGTCTTAGAGAAAACCGCGTGAATTTTTTAAAGTGTAAACTAATTCTTTTTACAAATGTCTGTGCCTAATCCCGAATAAATTACAGGTGTTTGACAAAGGCCTTTTTAAATGAGATTTTGTCAATTAAAAGTGAAATTTGTTTATGTATACTGAAACTGTTTCCACAGCTGCCAAAACTGACTGAATGTACTGTACAAATATCTAATGTTTTCCATTTCATATGAATTACATTTAAATTTTTTAATAATCAAAAACTGTAAACTTTGCGTCCACACTCATCAAACATTCCACAAATGTTTGACAAATTTTTAACAAAAATTTGTCAAATGTTTGTCAAACATTAGGGGAATGTTTGTTATGTGTGGACTCGCCTTTACTCATGCTTTCCTAAGTACAAAATACATGACCATTCTCGACTGGAGGCGTCCTTTTATAAATACAGCCTCTACCTTTTTTTCTGGGATTACACAAGGAAGGAGCATTTACTTCATTGTGGGTAGTATGCAGGCTCGAAGGGACGTCATCAAGTGGAGAATGCCAAGGCTGGTCAGAAATCGAAAACATTTCTGATAAACAACCACCAAAAATTGGAAAAATATTATAAGTATTAAAAGTTCATTAAATGGCAGAGCTGTGAAGAGGCTTGAAACTGTAAGGAGGATAAAGGGCCAGCCACTTCAGCACTGATTACATCAGCGCCATGAGAATTATTCTCAATCAGTAGATAAAGTTGAGTAGAGCACGCAAAATAATTTGTCTTAGCAGATCGAACACAAATGTTGGTATTAGCGGTATCCCTTTAATACTTATGGAATTATTAAATTGGTGGTCCTTATTTGTAAATATTTGCTTCCAGGATCATACCATTTGGTTTTGTGGCTGCCCATCACAACGTTTCCGCTCGAGTTTCTACTTCATCCAGCATTCAATTCACAAGAGGACCAGTAAAATTCTGCTATGGAAATCGTTTCTCTGTCGTAAAACTCAAACCGTCAACAATCAATCGAGTCTTAGGCATCGCTTTTCACTTGATGAAGCTAAATTATAGTTAGTTTTCTATAATAAACATGGTAGACAACTCCGTCGTAACGATTCGTAGCTAGTCTCCTGTTCTCACCATGTTTATTATAGAAAACTAACTATCCTTTAGCTTCATCCCATAAAAGGGGATCAGAGTTTATGATAGTAAGCCTCGCAAATGTGGTCGAACTGTGGAACCTTCATGTGAGAAGCTTTGCAATCAATGCGATGTTTGTTGGTCCCTTATCGGAAACCCTTAAAACGATGCACTTGCTCGAACAACATCCAGTGTGTTTTCCTAAAACCAAGTTCCCGTCAAATTCATAGTTTTATTGAAGGACCATTCATTTGCTCCATGTAAATAATATCTTACGGAGATCAGAAGAACATGCCGATGATGAACACGGTACGGCTTTTTGTTTTGCTTCCTTTTAATTCTAGATTCTTGCAACGTTAAATTTTCACAGGAAACTAAGGAGAATTTATTTATGTTCCTGTTTGTTACAATTTCAATCCACTCAGAAGCACTTTACTTCAACCTTAAATGCATTTGTGGAAAAACAAAAATATTTTCTCATGCTGAGCTCGCACACTTCTTCCTGCCGCAAAAGTAATTAAAGAAATTTGTTTTCTAAACTTTGGCTTCCAAATTCAAAACTCTTCCATTTATTGTCTTTCGGATTACTGGAACTGGAAAACTTAAAGTTGCACAAGAACAAATGCCATTTTCATAAGAAAGTATATGCATGCAGTATATCTGTACGAACATATGTCTGTCGAATTTTGGTTGAATTCCGAGCATTTCATGACTCCTCCAATGTAATTTACGACCTTTGTAGCGATTATTGGCTGAATCGAAAATCTTTGAAATTTACTCCGCTCCGTAGAATAGAGAGAGTGAGAGAAAACCAGAGTCAGAGAAAGTCTGGTACTGGTTTGATGGGGTTGTGGTGGTAGTAAAGCACACAAAAATCTAAAGAAAACGTTCAATAAGACCTGAACGCGTGAAAGGGTAAGAGCTTTTAATTATAGCAAATGAATTTGGCACTTTGCATACCGAATTCTGCAAATTCTATGGGTGGCACGTTTAGAATGGATTCCAAGCCTGTTGGGAGGTATTTAGGGGGTCCTTTTGATTCGCCGCTTTCAGTTCTTATTTCGGAATTATCTAAGAGTTGTTAACTCAATAAATACGCTAAGGGAAAAACAATGTTTGTCCAAAAGAGCTCTTGTTGTTGGGCTTTAACAACAGAAAAAAAGCCACATCCAGAGAACCTCCTCACAACTTGTCCTCAAGTGTACCTTTCACAGTAACAGTACCGGAAATACTCTTTCACCAAAACAACTATTTTTCGAGGGAAATTATTGAAGTGATTCTGAATTGTATACTGTGCTCAAGTTCTGTTAAGTATTCTTCATTTAGTTATGTTCTCGCTGCTATTCGTTTATGGATAAATGGATGACTTAAACTCACCGGCTGCTTTAGCGGTAATGAATAATGGATTAAAGAAATTCTCTCTGCAGCTTTTAGGTTTAAATTGAGTCTAGGTAGAGGCAGGTGAAGGTATTTGGTTTGAGGTGGCAGTTTGTATATTAGATTTGAATCAAAATAAATTTTCGTACATATGGCTGTTTATCAAGTAGACTTCTACAAAATTCTTTAACACCATACAGCCACGCCATTCGTAGTCAGTAGCGTAACTAGGTTGGGTGTAGCATTTTTTATATTTCTATCTGTCTATTAAAAGAAAAATAAATAATTATGATAATTGCGCCGTAAATTTGGAATTGGCGATAGCCAACCACATAAAGTTACGTCGCTTGGTGGTAATGTCGTGCCCGTTGAGCAATCGAATTAACGAATCCAATAATTAAAAGCGATACTCGAATTTGTTTTAACACAGTTTCTTTATTAAAACATAAACCAAACTGACCTATCTTAATACCTTTTAAAAGCAAAACCAATCTGAACCGAACTGTAACTTGATATCGCGATGAGTGATAACGGAGCGGCTAAAAAATACTACAGGCACTCGCCAGTCCAGTCATTGGTCTTTTATGCACCAATATTCGGAAGTAGACTTTACTTAACAACGCGGATGTAAACAAACGACAACAACCTTGCCGTTTGTTCTACCGGTTGCAGCACCTGAGTCGCTCAGTAGTAAACAATCGCTTTACATAATAATTACCATGCGAAGGTTAATTATTATTGTAATCGTCGATTGCTCCACTAAGCGCTCATCGCAGCCAGCTGTTAAGCTAATCAGCAAAATAACCGACAGTTGCAGAACAGTACAATGCGACGTTACTGTTTAGCAATTGCTAATTATTTCACTAAAATGCGCCCTTGGCTGCTGGAAGAATCTTCCGTATATTGGGCCATCACATCCCTCCCCCCTTGGAAAAACAAGTTTCCGCAGGGAACTAGATCTGGAGAGTGAAACAGTCTTAATTAACAACTGAGAATATTTTGTTTCTCGTTCGGTTCAGATTGTTTACATTTTCTTTACATACCTACTATCTAAATTGTCTTATCTTCCTTTTTCATTCCTTACATTTTTTATTTTTACAGCATTTCTCTTTTTATTTTCTTCTTACATTTAACTTCAATACTTCCTTTACATATTTAATTTCTTTCTTACTTTTATCTCATTTCTTTTTTATTGTGTTCTCACAACATATCTATTTTCTCTTTTAGTTTATTTACTGTTTTTTTTTTTTTTACTAATTAACAACAATATAAATAACTGCATACTTGTGTTTTGTTTACATTCTTCTATTATATTTCTTTATTCTATTTTTTTACTTCACATGTCTTTTACTTTGAAACTTTTCCCACTTATCGTAATAAGTTATTTATTTCTATTACATTAAAATTGTATGTACCTATTGGACAAGAATTCATTAATTCATTTACACGTATTATCCCGTTAGAAAACATTGCTTACTACCTATAGGTATAATGACAAAATAACAAAAAGTTCTTTTTACAGCCCGAATACTTACAAAAATACTATCCAAACCATAACAACAAAATTTTTCTCTCACTAATTACAATTTTTACACTCATCTAGCCTTAAAGTTATTCTTCCTTCCTTTTTTTTTTCTAGCAATTCTTACACTTAACTTGAATACAATATTTATATTGGTCTAATTACTCAGAGTGATTCCGTCTATCTAAAGGTTGCCACTGTCCTATCCAATATAACACTTAGTGTAACAAAATATCTAACCCTACAACAGTTGTTACTACGCTAGCTGTACCAGCTGTTTTCCGACTATCGTAGGCAGGTTTGCTGTGGGCAATGTTGCTGTAGTAGGCACGATTACTTGGAGGCCATCGTTCGTTTCCTTGTCTTCGGTAGGCTGTCCTGTTGTTACAGTGGGTTTTATTGAACTCCGGGTGATGGGCAATATCGACAATCTGCTTGATCTAGCCGGTACTGGTTTTTGCTTCCGACATCTCCTGCGGATCAGAACTCCTGCTACTAACATAAAACTGGCAATACTTAACAGCCCAATTATTGAGGTGGCGGCTAGATAGATGGTGTGGGGCTGACTTTGTTGTCGATGTATTTCCTCTCGTGTGATGTCCTCATTTATTTTTTGTATCTCGGCTGCATGATCTCTCCAGGCTTGGTTGGCATTGTCGGCAGCTAACAGCCGTACCTTACGATTTTGATCGCCATCAGCCATAGGCTTTGTAGATCTATTTCTGGTGCTCACGCTATCCCATGATGGTAATTCCGAAAATGAGGGTTGCCAAAGACTAATATTTCGCTGAGCGTGGTCCTCTGATGTGATCAAAAGGTCGCCGATCTGAAGGTGGCAGTGCTCCTCGATTGATAATACTCCGGTAGAACATAGTTCTCCAATCGCTGTAGGTGTATCGCGGCAGTTTACCTCTAGTTTCGTCTTGTCGGTCATCACGAACAACCAGTGATTTCGGGTAATCATGCGGACTAGACTATTCCATTTTGGGAGAATTTTTTCCTTGCATGCCAGCGGGTTGACGTTGAAACTTCGAAAAAGGTTGAGTACACAGCTATCACCAATGGCTGTGACGATTGGTCCCAACTGTGGGCACAGGAAACGCAAATGATTTTCGAGGGTTGTCAGTTGTTGGCATTTCTCATATTGCTGATAGTCTAGCAGGACATACTGGCGATCGTGATTATTTGCTGCTAGAAATTCGGCTCCCAACTCATATACATGGTAGCCGTCCTCATCAACTACTGCGGGAATGGTGTATACTTTGTGCAGTTCAAAAGCCACTCTCTCCGGTTGAGGAATGTCTATTCTGACCATAATGTGCTGCGGACCCTGCATTGCGCTCACCTTAGCAATTTGAGTCAACAATTGGAAGTCCAGAAATTCCTCTGCTAAATCCAATTGTTTTGTAGCGTTCGTCATAATGGGGTGAAGTTTTCCCATGCTCAGTGCGACTAACATGTTCGCATAACCTTCTTGGACATCGCTGAGTTCTCGCAGTTGGAGGGTCATTAGTGTCAGTATTTCATTTATCTCCACTCTCCGTGTTAACGTTGTTATCTCCAGGTCTTGACTTTGCTGCGCGGCGGTGATGGCATTGATTTTATTCCAAAGTTCCTCTCGCTCTGCTGCTGCCTGAACGCGCGACGCATTGAATAGATTAAACGTCGATGTCATCACTGTTGTTTGCTCTTGAAGCAAGGTGAAGGTGCGGTTTTCTTTTCCATCTAGATCCCTCAAAGCCGAGTAGATATTTTCCGAATCTGCGTGATCCATGGTCCCGAAAAGTGTTTTGACAGGGACCCTATACCATCAAAGAAAGATCGTTTCCTTCGAAGAGTCGGTTCCGCATGGGTGTGGTGCTTCAACTCATCATCCTGTCTCCTAATCTTCGCCATCCAACTTCCTATTTCCTTAGTGGCTAGCTCACATCTGTTCCCGAGTTCTCTCTCTCTGTGGTTGATTTTTGTGCAGAGCTGTATAACCAGCTTGCTGCAATTGTTTGCGAACTCCAGCTCGACCGCCAAGTCCGGCATTTCTACTTTGGATAGAATAGTCCAATGCCTAGTGTAAAAGTTTGCTTTTCCTACTTGCTCGAACAATACTCCGGACTGCATTAGGGGCTTTATATTGTAGCCAGCCTGCCCAGCGTATGACAAACTGATGAACATCAACAAGATTATGGCGACTGCTTCCATATTCAGCTTCTTAACTTCTCCCAACTAACTATATGACAACCTTCTTAATTTTATCCTACCTAGTATACAAAAATAAAAGAAACCACTCTGTATATAATTTATTTAGTACGATTTTTATTATTATTTAGTAAAATAAAATAAATCACGGTACAGATTTAGTTTATTCTACTATCTATCCACTTCCTCCTTCTCTCTCTCTCTCTACCACCTTTCGTCCTTTTTTTTTCAATTACCTTTTTTTTTATAAGTGTTCTTTTCTTTTTTACACTTCTCTTTCCAATTGCTTTTTTTTTTCTTTTTCTTAACTTTTCTTTTTATTTACCAATTTTTTCAATGAGTATGTTTTCTTTTTTCTTCTTTCTCTCGCTACTTTAATTCTTATTCTTTACTTTAATATTATTATTTTTTTTTCTTACTCTCTTTACTTTAGTTTCTTTTTAATTCTCTCTTTTTTTTCTTACCCTTTTTGTTTTTACTTCTCTGTTTTTTTTTTTTTTTTTTTTTTTTTGTTAAATTCTCTCTTTTTTTTAATGATCTTTTCCTTCCAATATTAAATTTCCTCTACAAATGTATATGTTTATGCCTTGCCGGCTCTTCTGGGCTTCTTTTAGCGTCCGTCTCCTGAACGGACTCCGAATCGGGCCACTAGGTCTCTTCTTTCGTCCGTTCTTGTACGATTCTGCTGCTTTACCTGTAAGGTAAAATAAAAACAAAATTTACTAAATAACAGTATCATTCAAATTTTTTTAACCGATTCACGTGAACCCGTTTGACCTTTCTCCCGATAAGGATTGTTACATTCTCTGGGCTATGAACGTAAATTACTTCATAAGGACCCTTGAAGATTGACGATAGTTTTCCCGCCCGAGCCGGGTCCCTAACCAGAACCTTTTCACCGACATGCACCTCTATCGCCCTCGCGGATCTATCATAGTACTTCTTGGCGGACAATTTACTTTTGATCAAGTTTTGCTTTGCTAGTTCGAATGCCTTTTGCAATTTAAACCGTAACACATTATGATATTTATCGGCATTGTATAGCGGTTCAGGCTTCCGCTGCAAGCTACTGGGAACTTCCGAGACGAATCCGAATAAAGTTTCCATTGGTGTCAATTTTGTGCCCGAATGCACCGAGTTGTTGTAGGCATGAGCTGCCGTCCGCAGGAATTCGTCCCAATTCCGCGGGTCTTGATCTACAAAACTTCTCAAATAGCTTGCTAACGTGGAATGCTGTCTCTCTACGGCATTTGACTGCGGATGATAGGCAGTAGTCTGTAATTTTTTTATTTTCAACATCTTACAGAGGGCCTTCAGCACGTCTCCTGTAAAATTCGCTCCTTGATCAGTAACTAATTGTTTTGGTAGAGTATATCGGCTGAGAATTTGCTCGAACAGTGCTCGTGCCACAGTATTCGCTTCCTGATCCGGGATCGCTACGAAGTCGACGAACCTAGTGAGATCATCCACCAAGGATAAGATGTATTTGTTGCCATTGTGACTCAACGGCAATGGTCCCACCAAATCGACGTACACCTTCTCAAAAGGTTTGCTTGAGATTGTAGTGATCACCAACGGCATCTTAGTAGCTCGACTGTGTTTATTTTTCTGACACTGCGGGCAGCGCCTAATATACTTCGCGATATCCCTTTTCATCCCTTTCCAATGATAGAAGCGCTTTACTCGTTTTAAGGTCTTATCTCTTCCGAGATGTCCTCCAAACCGAGAGTCATGGAAGTCCTTCAAGATCGGCTCAACTTCATCTGGATCTGTGATATGCTGTGGGTTCGGATCACCCATCACCTTTCCTGCTATTACTTCTGCCTCATCGAGGTCACCCCATTCCTCTTCGGATTCCATAGGTGATGTATCATTTACTTCGGAATCTTCTCTTCGAGCTTGTGCCCGAGTGATAGCTAGGCATGGATGCATTTCGCTCTCCTCGAATTTGGCTTCTGTTATTCTTTGGGGTATTCTGCTTAGAGCATCCGCATTGCCATTTTCTCTTCCCTTTTTATATAAAATCTCGAAATCATACTCTGACAATTTCTGATGAAATCGTACCATGCGTGACGTCGTATCTCTAACCTTGAAAACACCCCGAAGAGGTTGGTGGTCAGTAATTACTTTGAAATGCCTGCCCAACAGATAACATTTATAGTTACTTACGGCCCAGACTATGGCTAGTAGCTCACGTTCAGTTGTCGAGTAGTTCCTCTCGGCCGGATTGAGTGTGCGACTGGCGTAACTGATGGGCCTTCCTTCCTGCTCTAGAACTGCCCCTAGGGATTCACCACTAGCATCCGTCAGTAACGTGAATTCCTTCGTGAAATCCGGATAAGCTAATAATGGAGGCGTAGTGACAGCCTCTTTTATCAGGGTGAATGATTTATCACATTTGGGTCCCCAATCAAACCTTACCTTTTTCCGTAATAAATTATTAATTGGAGCCATGATTAGTGAGAAGTTAGGGACGAATTTCCGATAGTAATTAGCTAGCCCCAGGAAAGACTGTACCTGTCGCACTGTCTTTGGCCTTGGAAATGTTTTTACGACTTCCACTAAACGTTGATCTGGCTTTACTCCCTGTTCCGAGCATACATGACCCAGATACACCACTTCTTTTTTTAGAAACTGACATTTAGCAGGTTGTAGTTTCAAGTTATGATCCCGAAAACGTTGGAATACTTGCCTTAACTTATCGTTGTGTTCGTCTAAGTTTTTTGCAAATATCACAACATCATCGAGATACACGAAACATTTTACTCCCTGTAACCCTGTTAATATGCTGTTTAAGAGCGATTGAAAAAATGGAGGCGCTGTCTTTAGCCCAAATGGCAATCTTTTATAATGAAAATGATTGAAATTGGTACTAAAAGCCGTTTTCTCTCTATCTGCTGGATCGATTAGTACTTGATGATATCCGTTAGCTAAATCTAACGTTGAAAAGTACCTAGAATGACCTAGTCGATCCAAAATATCCTCAATTCGCGGAAGTGGATATGAACAAGGGATACAGACCTTGTTGAGTTCACGGAAGTCTACGCACAACCTATACTTGCGATTCCCAGCTTCATCAGTACCCTTTTTGGGTATCAGGAGTACTGGAAAATTAAATGGACTATCACTATGCTCTATTATGTCATCCTCTAACAATTTTTCGAGTTGCTTTTTACACTCTTCTCTGTGAGCTTCCGGCATTCGGTACTGCTTTCTATGTATGGGCCCTGTGTTGGCCATTAGAGGTAATTGAAAGGTTTTTGTTGGAGTATAGGTCAGTTTGTCTCCTGGCAAATGAAAAATGTCACTGTATTCGTAACAGAGCTGAGTCACGGATTCCCTCTCCTCTGGATTGAGATCTTCTCCCAACAACAGTGATTGTTTCATTAATTTTAGTCGCTGTTGCCTTTTATTACACTTCCCTTCACTATCCGCTAGTGGTACTACTGAATACCGGTTCAGTCCTTCTAACTTTGGTTTGAAATCTTTTACCTCCACGGCCTCAGTACTAGCATTTATGATTCCCACAAAGGCTTGTCCATTCTTAGGCCTGATTATTGTATTTCCGCAATACACTCCAGGACATATTTCTTCGGCCATACATAGCATTTCAGCCTCACTCTCAACTGGGATTCTCACCAGTTGCTCTGTTCTGGGTTTCAAGCGTATTATTGGTCCATTCGTGCTCTCGCGTTCAAGAACAAGTGCAGAAGCTTTCATCCGGGGATTATTGAGCTGGACTTCCGTGCGAGGATGCCCTAGCTCGTTTTCCCGTTCAACAGCTACTCTCACCTGCTCTTCACCCCACATGCCTGTAGGCCATGTTATGAACTCATCCCTTACCAGGCGATCATCTAGTTGACCAGCCTCCGTATGAAGGGTTGCGGTCAAAGTATTTCCCCGCCTGTGTTCATGTTTCAGCGCCTTTGCATCCCGGGTGACCTTCATCTCGTTTTTCTGCTGGGATTGTTTCTGGGCAAGGCCTTCCGTCATCTTTTTCACTCTCTCATTTCTCTTGTTTATCTGTGTTAGATACCGGTCTATGCTGTCTGAGGCTGCCATCGCTTTACCAATAATGTCCTTTAGCTCTGTAATTCTCTCTTTAATGCTCTGTTTCACTGTTTCTGTTGAGATTTCTCGAGGATTTTTGTTACTAGATTGACTAACGCTTCTTTGACAAGCTTTGGCCAATGTCACTACGTTAATACTTTCTTTTCCTGTTACATTCGCAAAAAGAGGCTTCTCCTCCTTGTTCCTTTTTACATTCCGTATTGATAGTTTTTGGTTGATGCAGTCGATGATAGCTCTATCCTTAAGAAATTCGATACCCAGTATTCCGTCAGCTGGTATTGAGTCTGTGTCATAAATTACATTGAACTCGCAAGCATGCTCTTCAGTATCTATACATAACTTGGATTGACAAACCCCTACGGACTTTCCTTGAGCCCCAAATATACCCCCAATAGTAATAGTTCGTTGAGGCTGAATAAATGTGTTTTTTTTTATCTTATTAAATTTTATTAAATTACATGTGGACCCGGTATCAACCAAAAGATTTAACTTACCTGTTAACCCTATGTCTGCTTCAACTGTGATGCTACAATTATTCAATAAACTTAAGTCTACTGAAATATCATCCCCCCTCGGCGATGTGTCTCTGGAGTTTGTTAATGGAAGGCAGCTGTGGACGAATTCCCCAGCTGCCGCTCCCCGTTTCCCTCCAGTTGGTCAGCGCGTTCTGCTAGGTACTTTCTGAGGCAGTTTTCTGTATAGTGATCACATGTCCTACAGAATTGACAATAGAGAACTCCCGATTCGGGCTGAATACATTCACCTGGGCTACCTACCGCAGTATTTGCGAAACGTACCTGCTGTTTCCTACAGCCCGCTACCTCATGACCATAGCTGTTGCACTTGGTGCAGTAAGGGGGCTGTGTCCTACATTCTTTCGCAATGTGACCCCGTTGTCCACATTTAAAGCAATGAATGGTTCTCGGTGGGGTTACCCTGGCTGCCGGCCCTTGGTATCTTATGGGTGATACTGGCCTAGCAGTGGAATAAATTGGTCTTTGCGGTGGCTGAACTCGATTGGGGCCGGCCTCGCCTGCTCCCCAACTGTTTTGCGTACCTAATGAGTTAGACCTCCAACCTGCCTGTACCACTTCTGGGTCTCTTACTTGGAGCCTTTGGGCATCTTTTTCATAGTATGTAGCTTCCTCTTGTACTCCTTCTAGCGAATCGAATTTCCGTCCAGTGAGGTATACTTGAGTAGGTTTACTCCTAACGCCAGCTTTAAATGTCGCTACTGCATCTGCCTCTAATTCTGCTATCAATCCTGTATCACCTCCTGGATATTTCGCTGAGACCGCCGCTTTTATTTGGTCGAGCAATTCCTTCATCCGGTCTGCGAACTCCCTGATATCCTCACCAGGCCTCTGCCTGCATGCCAGCATTTCCGTTTGCAATTCGCTAAACGATTTTTTTGGTATGTAGGCCGAATTGATTACTTGCTGTAAAGCATCAAAATCTTTTGGTTCCTGTGAGCTTACCAAGTAGTACGCATCGTTCGTTAGGCGATACTTTATGCACCTGATAAAAATCTTCTGCTCCTCCTCTGTCAGTCTATCGTGTAGATCCTTACTGCAGCTCAGAAAGCGATACACTTCCTTCGCCAGTTTGGACGACCTTTCGCCAGATAGTATAGGTACATACTTGGATACTAGATCCATCACTTTTTCATGCACGTCTGTCATGTTGTCTTGCCCTGTGATGTTTCTTTCCTCTGGCCTTATCTGGTTCTGCTCTGTTCTTACTTTTCCACTCGGCGCTACTTCCTGCTTATTTCTCCTGATTAGCTCTCTTTCTAAATTTTCTTCTGGTTCTTTATGCTGTTCCCAAAATAACAATTTCCTCGGCCTGAACCCTTTACTCGTACTCACCTTATTACCCTCTTGAATCGGTTTTCTCTGTGAAGATCGCTCGAGCCCCAACTCTTCCTCTAACCCCGCTGTAGTTTCCTCAGCCTCTCTTAACTGTGCCTTTAGTGAATCTATTTTCTTTATCAGCCCTTTCTTCTCTTTTTGGATTTCTTCCAATACTTGCTCTGCTTCTACTTCACGGCTCTGGATAATTTCGAATGCTGCTGTTACCAATAGGTCTAAAGCTTCGCCCTTTGTACTGCTTTTAGCACTCTCATTCAGTTTCTTTAACAATTCCTTCTCTTCCTCTCTTGTCCACCGTTTCTGTATCTCTGCCGTTATATGTTCCCTAATATATTCCCAGTCCTGCTCGTAATTCCGCAATATTGCTTGGCCTTCCTTCAGTTCCTGTGCTTTTATCTCTAACTCCCTTTCCTGGGCCTGAAAGCGTGCCAATTCCTCCTTAGTTAAAATATTGCTTCTTCCTGTTGACATTTAGGACTGTGAGACTGTTATACCTCACGCACATATTTCCATTATAAACACTACACTTGTCACTTATCACTTAGCACTCTTAACACCGATATTAACAGGTACGCGAAATATACTTCTTACCGCCTCTCATTGATCATACCTATCAGCGCTTTTGTATCTTACTGAATTACCTAAAACGTACGTACATATGCTCCAACATAAATCTGACAAAGACTTTTAATCCAGAAAGATTCTTCGCGAGTACTCGAATACTTATTAAATGTATTCCCAATTTAAGTAAAAGCGCATAAAATTTTAAAACAGAGTCTAACTAACTGCATTTTGGCACGGTGGCCGTACTTTACCGACAACTTTAAAAGAAAATTTTTTAGATCCACTTAGTGGAATCACGTTAGAGCTATAGGAATTCAACAAACCCCAACGATACCTCGCAAAACCGGCACGAAACAGAAATACTTATTATTACCATACAATACACAAAAAGAACCTCTAAATGGTTCAAAAGATTTTGAACCACTTGCCTTAATGTTGTAGAAAATTAATAATGATATATACTCTGTCTCAGGGATTGTAGCAACATGTGTAAGTGTAATTTTTTTTTTAGCTGAAATATGGTAAGACTAGCAGCATTCTCTTGCAACACTACTTAGCACACCAAGAAAGAGGAACCAAACCTATCAAAATGAAGTGGAAACGAGAGAAGCCCTTTATCTAAATTTATTACCATAAATATATATATATATTTATATATTTATATATATATATATATTTATTTTTTCCTTTATTGAATTGTGTTTTTTGATAACAGGAAGGAGAGTGCACTTTGTTTACCTACATCCATGGATTTAGCGAATTAAGTTTGGTTTATTTTTTATAAGAAACATTCAATACTTAGTTTCTTATAATATAAAATCGCACATGATATTTCACAATTATACGCCACTCACTGACTCACACACTTTTTGCTTTATCTTCACATCAAATAATTTAACAGAAAAACCCCGATGAAATAACTACTTATATTTTAAATTGCTCACCTAGCACACGAGAAAACTTTCAAACGCCCATAACTATTAACGCTTAACACCAAAACTCACACTCAGCATTACAATAGTATCTTTAGGCTGAAAGATCCAACTTAATAAACTTAATTTAACACTTCTTAATTAACCTGAAAAGTAAATGGAGCAGCTAAAAGAAGCAGAACTTCCACAATTAACAAAAATGGAGCAGCTAAAAAAAAAGCATAACTCCCAAAAATAATAAAAAATGGAGCAGCTAAAAAAGCATAACTCCCAAAAATAACAAAAAATGGAGCAGCTAAAAAAGCATAACTCCCAAAAATAACAAAAAATGGAGCAGCTAAAAAAGCATAACTCCCAAAAGTAAAAACACAACAAACACAATACCTGTATTACAGCAACACTTAAACTTTTACCGGCTGCGCCAAATTGTCGTGCCCGTTGAGCAATCGAATTAACGAATCCAATAATTAAAAGCGATACTCGAATTTCTTTTAACACAGTTTCTTTATTAAAACATAAACCAAACTGACCTATCTTAATACCTTTTAAAAGCAAAACCAATCTGAACCGAACTGTAACTTGATATCGCGATGAGTGATAACGGAGCGGCTAAAAAATACTACAGGCACTCGCCAGTCCAGTCATTGGTCTTTTATGCACCAATATTCGGAAGTAGACTTTACTTAACAACGCGGATGTAAACAAACGACAACAACCTTGCCGTTTGTTCTACCGGTTGCAGCACCTGAGTCGCTCAGTAGTAAACAATCGCTTTACATAATAATTACCATGCGAAGGTTAATTATTATTGTAATCGTCGATTGCTCCACTAAGCGCTCATCGCAGCCAGCTGTTAAGCTAATCAGCAAAATAACCGACAGTTGCAGAACAGTACAATGCGACGTTACTGTTTAGCAATTGCTAATTATTTCACTAAAATGCGCCCTTGGCTGCTGGAAGAATCTTCCGTATATTGGGCCATCACAGTAAAAATTAGACTTCTAAGGAGGTATTTTTTAAAATGGGAGTCAAATTAAAAATTTCAAACCCGTAACCCGCGTAGCGCGCGTTGACATTAACTATCGAATTATGCTTGTTGTACAGGGAGTATAAGATTGCAGCCGCACGCGATGTTCGCGAAGCAAAAATTAGGCTAATTTCTACTTTTCATTGCAAACGCAATGAATTTCACATTTGGATGATTGTACTCACACGCAACCGACTAAATTATTACACAAAGCATTGCCCGCAGGGTCGCCTACGGCAACGGCACTAATGAAAGCTCTTCGTCCATATATCACACATTCTTTCCCTAATATCAATCGACCGACGATAAGTTGTTATTGTTTTCATTTCAGAAGGATGGCATCTGGAGTGTATAAAATTTGCACGCTCCGCTCCAGAGTCGAGATAGGCGCTCCTATTATTTCATAATAAATATTGTCAGGCGGTGAAAAGGGCTTCAAAGAAGAGAGCTCGTGCAATAATATTTTTAAATATTTGTAAATTTAAAACATCCCTTTTATATACCCAAAAACCATCTATTTTATATGTTTTCCGAATATTTTCTAACTCAGTATTAAAACTTTGTTATCATCACGATGCACATACAACGAAGAAAACCTGGCTTATGGCTTAGAATTATTCTTATTGCAAACAGCGCCCCATCTTAATAGGCATCTTCAATAGACATGAGGAACCCACTTGTTACCTGATACTGGTTGAAGCAAAGTTAACTTAAGAACAAGTTAGGAAACAAAAAGAGATTTCCAACTGTTTTCCGATTACATGTTAGCAAGTAAAAATGAAAAAAAATGTAGGAGAAAAAAAAATAACAAAAAATCAAACTCCCTTTGATAATTTTAAGAATAAAGACAAAAATGTGAAACCACAGATTACATTAAAAAAAAGAGCAAATGATTAATTCTCAAAATAAATGATAAATTAAATTATATTCAATAGTTTTATAAAAACACTATATACAAAATTTTAGCTGTCTACGTTAACGCATTCTGAGGCCAGTGCCCAAATATAGTGAAAAACGATTTTTTTGTAGGGCAACCTTACGAAGGAGTTCCCGGATTTGTCCCATTTCGAACGTGATTTCACTTTTTTTGTAAAAGTCCACCTGCAAAATTTCACGCGTTCTAGAGTTATCGTGAGGACGGACGGACGGACAGGCAAAAATCAAAATAACTTTTAAATATTTTGCGTGGGTGTCCAATCCATTTTGCTCTACCATCATTATTTCTACCTATATGATTCTATGATTTCATCAAGGGTATAAAAACATTGGTTTTAAGACTCTGTTCCGAATATAGTAATATTGTTAAGAATTTTGTTAACAATAGCCATCAGTGTAGCTAGTAGTGAACAGCAGGTTTTCCAAACAAAAATAAATTAAAAATTATCTTCATTGAGTGATTTAAGATTGCGAAATCTAACGATACTCTTCATAGAAAAACAACTAACAGATGATATAAGCCTTGAAAATGTTGTTTAAGGCTTTTCTAATAAAAAAGTTAGCAAAATAAATATATAAACACGCTTACATTTTATCAATATGTGAAAACAAAAGACATTTTTTTCATTTATTTATTTATGTTCCGTAATTGTCAATAACCACTCTTGATTTTGACTTAGAAAGAGCGGCAAATTGGGGACCGCCTCAGGTGGAAAAAGTTCAAGGTACGCCACTGTTCGTAGTGTTACAGGTTTCCTCGCTAAGCTTTATCTCATATCTTCTACAATCTAGTTGGGTGTCATTGAGCTGTTCATTCAGCGTAAACATGTGAAAATCATTAATTGCACAATGTAATTAATTCAGAAACGATATTTATTAAATATAGCCTTATTTGTGAGTAAACTTATTGTACCGAAGAAACTTCTTGTCTTCTCTATAGATGGATTTGCATCAACTAGTTGCCGTGGGTCTGCTCTGCGGTACTAGAATAGTTAAGAATTTGCAGGCCCATCTGTTCTTCATATATACGTTCCGTATATTTGGAACAATGATTGACTGATCTTGATACGATCTGATTCCATTAACAGGGATACTTATGCCGACAATTCCTTGAATTTTGTATTAATCACCATGTCACCATACATATATCAAATTAATGGGTCAAACGAATCCAATACATGATCCTGGAGCTTAGATCATATATTTCATTCATTTCATTTCATTTATTTGCATATTTTTGTATACAGTGATTTGTGTATGCTTGCCTAGTTACATTCATTGAAGAAAAGTGAAATACTAGGGATTTCTTACCATTCTAATATTTATGATATATTCACATTACCTATTATTTTATATTTCAGGATGTAATTACATTTTAGGTTGAGGAAAAATCTAAAAACCTCTTTTTCAAAACTAAAAACTAAAAATTAAACTTTAAACTTAAACTTCCATATCTGCGGAACAAACCTGCGTCTGTTATGTAAGTATTCACTAGACTATACGTTGCTTGACTCCTAAGTTTACGTTTGGTTATTTTTATTAGATTGTGTGTTTATAGTATACTTGGTATGCGTCCTTTTATGGAATAAATTATAATATGCATAAATTTCTCAAGAGACTATTTGCAGATCCCTGTTCGTGTGATTTTGTTGGAATTTATTTCATTTCCGCAGATAGTGTCGATCATTAATGGTTGTTGCATAGAAAATAACCATTTATTCGGTTGGGATAATTGTATCCAGAATTCTCGTCTTGGGACAACTTGGATTTTGCAATTCGAAGGAATGGAATTACTATGTTTGAGAAGGTCTATCTCGCACAGATTATTTACGGGGAAAATGTTGCTTATCGGATGGACGATTCGACACAGATACTGGACCAAGTCCAATGTTAAGCAGTTTTGTAGGTCGAATTTATTTAGTGGATAGTAGTGCTCTCGGCTATAATCTATTACTAGATATTCTAGCGAGGGCTCTATGTACGCTAATTCGTTTCCATGTGTAGTTGGGAGAGGGTAGGTTATTAGAAGTTGAAGTCTTTGAATGGTAATAGGAGTTTTACTTGAAAAATTATTTTGTTACCTGTCGTAGCAGTACGAACACTGCTCAGTTTATATATTTGCAGGAGGTTATTCGAATCTTTGTTTATAGGCAACGTGAGTGAATTGGGTAATTCCTTCTGAGTTGTGGCCAGGGTATGTTTTGTTTGAGTTGGTGGTATAATTGACGGGTGTGGCTTTCCGTGTCGGACATCCGTTACTAAGTCGATTAACAGATTTTGAGTGGTTTCGTATCTGAGCATCATTAGGGCAGTGAGCGATACGAAGGTTTCTAATTCTGTAGTTATGTTTTTTTGTAGGGAGTCTAACCTGTATTTATTAATCACGGAATTGATGGTATCGATTTTTTTATCGATTTGGATAAACTGTTCTTTAATGTCGATACGGGACTTATTGAAGATATTTACAGTGGTTTCGATAATGATAGTTTGATTTTTCAAAAGCTCTAGGTGGTAGGCTTGATCAGTTTTAAGTTTTTCTATCTGTGAGTCGAAGCTCAGCGTCCAAGGTACCGAACAAAGTTTTGCTTAGGGTCCCTACTACGTTAAATAACCTCTTTTGTAACGTGAAGTCTCTGGTTTTAGTAACTCCGAGATTTGTCTAAGTATACTATTGATGGAATATAATTGGTGTGTTATATCGTCGCATAACGGGAGTTTATTATTAAAAACTTTAATTATATTACACACTTTCCTGGAGGTTTCCGTACAATTACTTAATTTTTCAAGCTCGAAATTGAAATCTTCAAGATCATAGTATATAACTACTCGAAATAAATCCAGGGGTTGTCCTTCAGGTATGTTATTTTTAAGGCTTCTGGTCTATTAGTTATAGCGGCGCCCATCCCAACATGCATAATAATGAGAATCCATATGTACCTATAGTGTAAGCTTAGAATTAGTCTTTTATTCGACGAATAATTTTAAATTGTTATTTTGTACTACTTTAGATTTATTCCCCATTTTGATTGTCGAATTTTCAGTCGTATTGATTTTTATTACCTATAATACCCTAACAATACGCTCATATGACGGAAATTTTTATTTCGCTTTTGATGATTAGGTTAGGTTAGTGAGAGTAGGTGGCGACCACTAGGAGCATGAGGACATAGCGATAAAAGTCAACTTATTGTGTCCTACCCTGAAGTGCTTAGGCAACATTTTGCCTTTTTGCGAGCTCAATGATTGTCCTTGGGGTTAGGTGATAAACCTAATTTGGAGAGATTAGTGTTTGTCTAGCGATTTCAACCTCCAAAGTGCAAGCGCGGGGCGCTCACATATGATATGCTCTCCTCTTCGCACAGCCGGCAAAGTTCGCTGTTAGATTTGCCTATCCTCAAAAACTAACGGAAAGAGCCAGGTTCAGTGACTGCATTAGTAATGATGATTTTATTTGCCAATCGGTAATCCTTGTTTAGCGCCACTGGTTCACTGTGGATCTGGCGTCTACGATGGGAACATTTAATTATTTTTTGAAATTATCGAAGTATGTATCAATTCTTTTCCAAAATATATCTTTAAAGTCTTAATTAATTATTATTATTCTTTTGGAATCGTGTTAGTAGTGATTGATCGGATATCAGAGCTTGCGATTTCCATTTTTGTTGGTTTTTCCCTGAATTTTCTTGCATGGTATGCGAATGATGCTGTAACTTTTAAATATCAAGCTCATATACATATGGTTGCAGCGCTGACGAAAGACGAGCGAATTGAAAGTTTTCTGAAGGAGAGTAACTTACATAATGACTTGTGTCGCTTTTGTCTCAATCCAGAACGAGTACATCCTATCTACTACCTGACAGTTGTCCAAATTATAATTATTTTGTGCTCATCGATTCTCGGTTCTCCCCAATATATAGTTATTGGAAAGTACATCTGTCAGAAAACATATTAAAAAATTTAGAAATTCACTTTCTAATTACTACGAAAACCTGCTGACGACATCATCAAAATCATGCACAAATTAAAATCCCTATTCTGAAGCAGAAGAGAAACGTATATCCACCCCCACCCCGCGCACCCAATCCGGGTATCAACTACTAAAGTGGCATTAAAGTTGCAATTTGAAACTATATCCTACGACGTGCTTGAAATTCGAAAGTCCTGCATGGAAGATTTCTCTCCATTTCATCAAAAACATTGCTGGCGTCTTCAAAAAATAATCACCAGAATGCAGCCAATAAGTCGATGCGATGGAATGCAAGGAACATGCAGAAAGCGAACGATGATTCGATTGTGAGGAATTTTATTTCATGTTCTTCGCATTATTGAATTTGATATCAAGACTTTTATACGCAACGTGCTAATTACGGAATGAAAGGCTGTGCCTGTGCCGAAAGTGGAGTCCGGGATGTTACATGCATAAACGAGATGCAACTCATTCTCTATAAACGAGACACAATTGTACATACATACATATGGCATGCTTGCTTCATGCGGAATTACAAGTTCTAGCAATAAAGAAATGTAAACAGGTAGATACATACATACCTACATCATTTCCATTGCAAGCAGAATTGTATTTCCTATAAATGCATATACAAACATACCTACATGCTAAAAACCATTCATTACTGACCTACGTCACTTGCTTAATCAGTTGAAAGTAAATCAAGCATAATACCCCTGCGCGCAAAAGTTCTCACGTTGCAAAATGATAACCTTGCGCCAGCGGTAGAACATGAATGGTTCACATTAATGATGTCATAATAACAAGCAGCAACCGCTTAATCATAATTGACATTCATGTGTATATATGTAGCAATGGCAAAGCTAAAAAAGCTTTGCGGAAATAAAAATATATATGTAATAATAGCAAAATGAAAAGAATTTTGCGGAAGATGTTAAAATGCGGAAATTGTTGCATGTATATACATAGCCGCGAGTGCCATCAGGAAATAGAAATAGTAAGTGAACAATTTGTATAAATATAATTGTATTTCTAGAGTAGGGGCAGTCAGTAGTAAGCACACAGTAGTCGGCAGTCAGTAGTAAGCACACAGTAGTCGGTAGTCAGTAGTAAGTGGAGAGTCGAAAGTCGTAAATTAACAAGTGAAGTACCAACAAAAGCCAGTGTTTTTATTCAACAAGGGAGCTAAGCTTATTCAAGCTACTCCATAACAACAACAAGGGAGCTAAGCCTATTCAAGCTACTCCAATATAACAACAAGGGAGCTAAGCTTATTCAAGCTACTCCAATTTAACAACAAGGGAGCTAAGCTTATTCAAGCTACTCCAATTTAACAACAAGGGAGCAAGACTAAACTACTGTGAAATTCTATACAGACGAATAACAACTGAAGACCTCCCCAGGAATGTTCCTATGAGACACTCTAGGAGTAACTCATTAGGCATATGAGAATATACCTAACAATTTTGGCGCAGCCGGTAGGATCAAGGAAGTTTATTCAATACAAATACTTGAAAAACCTTGATCCCCGAACCTACACGAGTGCATAAGAATTTACTGGAAGAGATCAACACGGTTACCAGAGGAAGTAAAAGTGAAAACGGGCTGGTACCACAATTTCGACACCCTATAATAGAGGATACGGCCAGAAGACTGAATTAATATCCGTCTACAATTGAGGCAAAAATAAAAAGATATTTCCATCGAAACTACGCTACGTAAATGTAAGTTCAAGAAACTGTTAGACTGCTAAGTAAAGAACAAAAGACATAGTAGTTAATTAAAAACGAGTTTGCAAAAAAAAAAAAAAAAAACAATAGAACAAATTTCAAAGAATATTCTTCAAAGAAAAAAAAAAGTTAAACTACCTAGTCTCCAATTCTCTCTCCTTACGGAGGAAACTCAATTAGAGTTCGGCTCATGCCCAAACCAAATCGAAGCTCTTCATGTTCCGACTTTGAAACGGCACTTAAATCCTTGTCATTCGAAGATACAAGCCCTCCAGGTAGCCCGATTACAGACCAACGTTCTCCCCAAACAACACCAGTTACAAATTGGTATCGGGAACATCGTTCAGGAAAACGTTTTCGTAGACACAGTCTGGTCAACTTTCTAATAAGAACTCATAGTTTACCAGACATAATACCCGAATCAACCCCGGGCTCTGATAAACCCATTCTAAACACATCTCAAACCACACAGCCAAACACAATGCCAGTAAATTTCATTTTGCTATTATTACATATATATTTTTATTTCCGCAAAGCTTTTTTAGCTTTGCCATTGCTACATATATACACATGAATGTCAATTATGATTAAGCGGTTGCTGCTTGTTATTATGACATCATTAATGTGAACCATTCATGTTCTACCGCTGGCGCAAGGTTATCATTTTGCAACGTGAGAACTTTTGCGCGCAGGGGTATTATGCTTGATTTACTTTCAACTGATTAAGCAAGTGACGTAGGTCAGTAATGAATGGTTTTTAGCATGTGGGTATGTTTGTATATGCATTTATAGGAAATACAATTCTGCTTGCAATGGAAATGATGTAGGTATGTATGTATCTACCTGTTTACATTTCTTTATTGCTAGAACTTGTAATTCCGCATGAAGCAAGCATGCCATATGTATGTGTGTACAATTGTGTCTCGTTTATAGAGAATGAGTTGCATCTCGTTTATGCATGTAACAGGGACGTTTGGCAGATATCGACAGAAATAGCTATGTGTGTAAGTACAAGGCAAAGTGAAACGATAAATGCTTTCGAGTTTTATCATCGCAGATGTGGACTTACTGCCAACTAAACTCTGTATTCTGTCGGGAAAGTTATAAGCTCACTTCATCCCATGTCCCAAATTTTCTCGACGAGCCTTTTTTCACATCGACCGACCTCCTCCATGTCTCGTTAGGTAATAGGTGATAGGTGATATACATTCCCGAGCCTTGATTGTTAATTGAGGCGGTTGGGGATTTACGTAAATTTTAACCATTCCTACGTTCGAGTTGTACGTGACCGTAATGTTGAGGTTTCCAAACGACACCTGTGTCTCTGGCTTTCATGGCTTTTGCTAACAAGAGTCGGTGACTATACCGTTCCAGTTAGTACACGAACTCGCCAAATTAATCTGATACATATCATAATTTACGGAGCTTGTTGCTCACCAGCACGTAACATGCTATGCTATACACACGTGGAATTACGTGTGTACAATAGCTCGTAGCTGTACAGTGTGACATGAGTGTGTTGGTACAAAAAGAATTTGCTAGGGTTATGTAATTAAAACTCAAAAACTCAAAACTTCTCTCAAAAGCGTTATGTGCGGCACGCACGACCTCAGCAGGTATTGAGCCCCATATTCTCGAAATAACGCTTTTAAATTCTGTCAAATTTGGATATTTGTAATCGTTTAGCTGCTGCTGCATATATCCCCAAATAGATAAATCCAAGGGGTTTAAGTCTGGTGAACTTGGTGGCCATTCAACTTTTGGAATAAAATCCGTTAAATTCTGCTCACACCATGTTTGCACAATATTGGCTGTATGCGATGGGACAACCGTCTTGT
>CAWVNZ010003112.1:0-30748 GCA_963930735.1 Dioctria linearis
TTAGTTTTTGAATAATTTACTATAGAAAAGTCAATCCCTGGCGTAATTAAAATTTGCGACAGTATAAAATTAGTTTTTGAATAATTTACTATAGAAAAGTCAATCCCTGGCGTAATTAAAATTTGCGACAGTATAAAATTAGTTTTTGAATAATTTACTATAGAAAAGGCAATCCCTGGGATATTTAAAATTTGCGACAGTATAAAATTAGTTTTTGAATAATATACTATAGAAAAGTCAATCCCTGGCGCAATTAAAATTTGTGACAGTATAAAATTATTTTTTGAATAATTTACTATAGAAAAGGCAATCCCTGGGATATTTAAAATTTGCGACAGTATAAAATTAGTTTTTGAATAATTTACTATAGAAAAGTCAATCCCTGGCGCAATTAAAATTTGTGACAGTATAAAATTAGTTTTTGAATAATTTACTATAGAAAAGTCAATCCCTGGCGCAATTAAAATTTGCGACAGTATAAAATTAGTTTTTGAATAATTTACTATAGAAAAGTCAATCCCTGGCGCAATTAAAATTTGCGACAGTATAAAATTAGTTTTTGAATAATTTACTATAGAAAAGGCAATCCCTGGCGCAATTAAAATTTGTGACAGTTGAAAATTATTTTTTGAATAATTTACTATAGAAAAGTCAATCCCTGGCGCAATTAAAATTTGTGACAGTATAAAATTATTTTTTGAATAATTTACTATAGAAAAGTCAATCCCTGGCGCAATTAAAATTTGTGACAGTATAAAATTATTTTTTGAATAATTTACTATAGAAAAGGCAATCCCTGGGATATTTAAAATTTGCGACAGTATAAAATTAGTTTTTGAATAATTTACTATAGAAAAGTCAATCCCTGGCGCAATTAAAATTTGTGACAGTATAAAATTAGTTTTTGAATAATTTACTATAGAAAAGTCAATCCCTGGCGCAATTAAAATTTGCGACAGTATAAAATTAGTTTTTGAATAATTTACTATAGAAAAGGCAATCCCTGGCGCAATTAAAATTTGTGACAGTTGAAAATTAGTTTTTGAATGATTTACTATAGAAAAGTCAATCCCTGGCGCAATTAAAATTTGTGACAGTTGAAAATTATTTTTTGAAAAATTTACTATAGAAAAGGCAATCCCTGGCGCAATTAAAATTTGTGACAGTTGAAAATTATTTTTTGAATAATTTACTATAGAAAAGGCAATCCCTGGTGTAATTAAAATTTGCGACAGTATAAAATTAGTTTTTGAATAATTTACTATAGAAAAGTCAATCCCTGGCGCAATTAAAATTTGCGACAGTATAAAATTATTTTTTGAATAATTTACTATAGAAAAGTCAATCCCTGGCGTAATTAAAATTTGTGACAGTATAAAATTAGTTTTTGAAAAATTTACTATAGAAAAGGCAATCCCTGGGATATTTAAAATTTGCGACAGTATAAAATTATTTTTTGAATAATTTACTATAGAAAAGTCAATCCCTGGCGTAATTAAAATTTGTGACAGTTGAAAATTATTTTTTGAATAATTTACTATAGAAAAGTCAATCCCTGGCGTAATTAAAATTTGTGACAGTTGAAAATTATTTTTTGAATAATTTACTATAGAACAGTCAATCCCTGGCGCAATTAAAATTTGTGACAGTTGAAAATTATTTTTTGAAAAATTTACTATAGAAAAGGCAATCCCTGGCGCAATTAAAATTTGTGACAGTATAAAATTATTTTTTGAATAATTTACTATAGAAAAGTCAATCCCTGGCGCAATTAAAATTTGTGACAGTATAAAATTATTTTTTGAATAATTTACTATAGAAAAGTCAATCCCTGGCGCAATTAAAATTTGTGACAGTATAAAATTATTTTTTGAATAATTTACTATAGAAAAGGCAATCCCTGGCGTAATTAAAATTTGCGACAGTATAAAATTATTTTTTGAATAATTTACTATAGAAAAGGCAATCCCTGGCGTAATTAAAATTTGCGACAGTATAAAATTAGTTTTTGAATAATTTACTATAGAAAAGGCAATCCCTGGCGTAATTAAAATTTGCGACAGTATAAAATTATTTTTTGAATAATTTACTATAGAAAAGTCAATCCCTGGCGCAATTAAAATTTGTGACAGTATAAAATTAGTTTTTGAATAATTTACTATAGAAAAGTCAATCCCTGGCGCAATTAAAATTTGTGACAGTTGAAAATTATTTTTTGAAAAATTTACTATAGAAAAGTCAATCCCTGGCGCAATTAAAATTTGTGACAGTTGAAAATTAGTTTTTGAAAAATTTACTATAGAAAAGGCAATCCCTGGCGCAATTAAAATTTGTGACAGTATAAAATTAGTTTTTGAATAATTTACTATAGAAAAGTCAATCCCTGGCGCAATTAAAATTTGTGACAGTATAAAATTAGTTTTTGAATAATTTACTATAGAAAAGTCAATCCCTGGCGCAATTAAAATTTGTGACAGTTGAAAATTATTTTTTGAAAAATTTACTATAGAAAAGGCAATCCCTGGCGCAATTAAAATTTGTGACAGTATAAAATTAGTTTTTGAATAATTTACTATAGAAAAGTCAATCCCTGGCGTAATTAAAATTTGTGACAGTTGAAAATTATTTTTTGAATAATTTACTATAGAAAAGTCAATCCCTGGCGCAATTAAAATTTGTGACAGTTGAAAATTATTTTTTGAATAATTTACTATAGAAAAGTCAATCCCTGGCGCAATTAAAATTTGTGACAGTTGAAAATTATTTTTTGAAAAATTTACTATAGAAAAGGCAATCCCTGGCGCAATTAAAATTTGTGACAGTATAAAATTATTTTTTGAATAATTTACTATAGAAAAGTCAATCCCTGGCGCAATTAAAATTTGTGACAGTATAAAATTATTTTTTGAATAATTTACTATAGAAAAGTCAATCCCTGGCGCAATTAAAATTTGTGACAGTATAAAATTATTTTTTGAATAATTTACTATAGAAAAGGCAATCCCTGGCGTAATTAAAATTTGCGACAGTATAAAATTATTTTTTGAATAATTTACTATAGAAAAGGCAATCCCTGGCGTAATTAAAATTTGCGACAGTATAAAATTAGTTTTTGAATAATTTACTATAGAAAAGGCAATCCCTGGCGTAATTAAAATTTGCGACAGTATAAAATTATTTTTTGAATAATTTACTATAGAAAAGTCAATCCCTGGCGCAATTAAAATTTGTGACAGTATAAAATTAGTTTTTGAATAATTTACTATAGAAAAGTCAATCCCTGGCGCAATTAAAATTTGTGACAGTTGAAAATTATTTTTTGAAAAATTTACTATAGAAAAGGCAATCCCTGGCGCAATTAAAATTTGTGACAGTATAAAATTAGTTTTTGAATAATTTACTATAGAAAAGTCAATCCCTGGCGTAATTAAAATTTGTGACAATTGAAAATTATTTTTTGAATAATTTACTATAGAAAAGTCAATCCCTGGCGCAATTAAAATTTGTGACAGTTGAAAATTATTTTTTGAATAATTTACTATAGAAAAGTCAATCCCTGGCGCAATTAAAATTTGTGACAGTTGAAAATTATTTTTTGAAAAATTTACTATAGAAAAGGCAATCCCTGGCGCAATTAAAATTTGTGACAGTTGAAAATTATTTTTTGAATAATTTACTATAGAAAAGGCAATCCCTGGCGTAATTAAAATTTGCGACAGTATAAAATTAGTTTTTGAATAATTTACTATAGAAAAGGCAATCCCTGGGATATTTAAAATTTGCGACAGTATAAAATTAGTTTTTGAATAATTTACTATAGAAAAGTCAATCCCTGGCGCAATTAAAATTTGTGACAGTATAAAATTAGTTTTTGAATAATTTACTATAGAAAAGTCAATCCCTGGCGCAATTAAAATTTGTGACAGTTGAAAATTATTTTTTGAATAATTTACTATAGAAAAGTCAATCCCTGGCGCAATTAAAATTTGTGACAGTTGAAAATTATTTTTTGAAAAATTTACTATAGAAAAGGCAATCCCTGGCGCAATTAAAATTTGTGACAGTTGAAAATTATTTTTTGAATAATTTACTATAGAAAAGGCAATCCCTGGCGCAATTAAAATTTGTGACAGTTGAAAATTATTTTTTGAATAATTTACTATAGAAAAGTCAATCCCTGGCGCAATTAAAATTTGTGACAGTATAAAATTATTTTTTGAATAATTTACTATAGAAAAGGCAATCCCTGGGATATTTAAAATTTGCGACAGTATAAAATTATTTTTTGAATAATTTACTATAGAAAAGGCAATCCCTGGCGTAATTAAAATTTGCGACAGTATAAAATTATTTTTTGAATAATTTACTATAGAAAAGGCAATCCCTGGCGTAATTAAAATTTGCGACAGTATAAAATTAGTTTTTGAATAATTTACTATAGAAAAGGCAATCCCTGGCGTAATTAAAATTTGCGACAGTATAAAATTATTTTTTGAATAATTTACTATAGAAAAGTCAATCCCTGGCGCAATTAAAATTTGTGACAGTATAAAATTAGTTTTTGAATAATTTACTATAGAAAAGTCAATCCCTGGCGCAATTAAAATTTGTGACAGTTGAAAATTATTTTTTGAAAAATTTACTATAGAAAAGGCAATCCCTGGCGCAATTAAAATTTGTGACAGTATAAAATTAGTTTTTGAATAATTTACTATAGAAAAGTCAATCCCTGGCGTAATTAAAATTTGTGACAGTTGAAAATTATTTTTTGAATAATTTACTATAGAAAAGTCAATCCCTGGCGCAATTAAAATTTGTGACAGTTGAAAATTATTTTTTGAATAATTTACTATAGAAAAGTCAATCCCTGGCGCAATTAAAATTTGTGACAGTTGAAAATTATTTTTTGAAAAATATACTATAGAAAAGGCAATCCCTGGCGCAATTAAAATTTGTGACAGTTGAAAATTATTTTTTGAATAATTTACTATAGAAAAGGCAATCCCTGGCGTAATTAAAATTTGCGACAGTATAAAATTAGTTTTTGAATAATTTACTATAGAAAAGGCAATCCCTGGGATATTTAAAATTTGCGACAGTATAAAATTAGTTTTTGAATAATTTACTATAGAAAAGTCAATCCCTGGCGCAATTAAAATTTGTGACAGTATAAAATTATTTTTTGAATAATTTACTATAGAAAAGGCAATCCCTGGGATATTTAAAATTTGCGACAGTATAAAATTAGTTTTTGAATAATTTACTATAGAAAAGTCAATCCCTGGCGCAATTAAAATTTGTGACAGTTGAAAATTATTTTTTGAATAATTTACTATAGAAAAGGCAATCCCTGGCGTAATTAAAATTTGCGACAGTATTATTTTTTGAATAATTTACTATAGAAAAGTCAATCCCTGGCGTAATTAAAATTTGTGACAGTTGAAAATTATTTTTTGAATAATTTACTATAGAAAAGTCAATCCCTGGCGCAATTAAAATTTGTGACAGTATAAAATTAGTTTTTGAATAATTTACTATAGAAAAGGCAATCCCTGGCGTAATTAAAATTTGCGACAGTATAAAATTAGTTTTTGAATAATTTACTATAGAAAAGTCAATCCCTGGCGCAATTAAAATTTGTGACAGTTGAAAATTATTTTTTGAATAATTTACTATAGAAAAGGCAATCCCTGGGATATTTAAAATTTGCGACAGTATAAAATTAGTTTTTGAATAATTTACTATAGAAAAGTCAATCCCTGGCGCAATTAAAATTTGTGACAGTTGAAAATTAGTTTTTGAATAATTTACTATAGAAAAGTCAATCCCTGGCGCAATTAAAATTTGTGACAGTATAAAATTAGTTTTTGAATAATTTACTATAGAAAAGTCAATCCCTGGCGCAATTAAAATTTGCGACAGTATAAAATTAGTTTTTGAATAATTTACTATAGAAAAGGCAATCCCTGGCGCAATTAAAATTTGTGACAGTTGAAAATTATTTTTTGAATAATTTACTATAGAAAAGTCAATCCCTGGCGCAATTAAAATTTGTGACAGTATAAAATTATTTTTTGAATAATTTACTATAGAAAAGTCAATCCCTGGCGCAATTAAAATTTGTGACAGTATAAAATTATTTTTTGAATAATTTACTATAGAAAAGGCAATCCCTGGGATATTTAAAATTTGCGACAGTATAAAATTAGTTTTTGAAAAATTTACTATAGAAAAGTCAATCCCTGGCGCAATTAAAATTTGTGACAGTTGAAAATTATTTTTTGAATAATTTACTATAGAAAAGGCAATCCCTGGGATATTTAAAATTTGCGACAGTATAAAATTAGTTTTTGAATAATTTACTATAGAAAAGTCAATCCCTGGCGCAATTAAAATTTGTGACAGTATAAAATTAGTTTTTGAATAATTTACTATAGAAAAGTCAATCCCTGGCGCAATTAAAATTTGTGACAGTTGAAAATTATTTTTTGAAAAATTTACTATAGAAAAGGCAATCCCTGGCGCAATTAAAATTTGTGACAGTTGAAAATTATTTTTTGAATAATTTACTATAGAAAAGGCAATCCCTGGGATATTTAAAATTTGCGACAGTATAAAATTAGTTTTTGAATAATTTACTATAGAAAAGTCAATCCCTGGCGCACATAAAATTTGTGACAGTATAAAATTAGTTTTTGAATAATTTACTATAGAAAAGTCAATCCCTGGCGCAATTAAAATTTGTGACAGTTGAAAATTATTTTTTGAAAAATTTACTATAGAAAAGGCAATCCCTGGCGCAATTAAAATTTGTGACAGTTGAAAATTATTTTTTGAATAATTTACTATAGAAAAGGCAATCCCTGGCGTAATTAAAATTTGCGACAGTATAAAATTAGTTTTTGAATAATTTACTATAGAAAAGGCAATCCCTGGGATATTTAAAATTTGCGACAGTATAAAATTAGTTTTTGAATAATTTACTATAGAAAAGGCAATCCCTGGCGTAATTAAAATTTGCGACAGTATAAAATTATTTTTTGAATAATTTACTATAGAAAAGGCAATCCCTGGCGCAATTAAAATTTGTGACAGTTGAAAATTATTTTTTGAAAAATTTACTATAGAAAAGGCAATCCCTGGCGCAATTAAAATTTGTGACAGTATAAAATTAGTTTTTGAATAATTTACTATAGAAAAGGCAATCCCTGGCGTAATTAAAATTTGTGACAGTTGAAAATTATTTTTTGAATAATTTACTATAGAAAAGGCAATCCCTGGGATATTTAAAATTTGCGACAGTATAAAATTAGTTTTTGAATAATTTACTATAGAAAAGTCAATCCCTGGCGCACATAAAATTTGTGACAGTATAAAATTAGTTTTTGAATAATTTACTATAGAAAAGGCAATCCCTGGCGTAATTAAAATTTGCGACAGTATAAAATTAGTTTTTGAATAATTTACTATAGAAAAGTCAATCCCTGGCGCAATTAAAATTTGTGACAGTTGAAAATTATTTTTTGAATAATTTACTATAGAAAAGGCAATCCCTGGGATATTTAAAATTTGCGACAGTATAAAATTAGTTTTTGAATAATTTACTATAGAAAAGTCAATCCCTGGCGCAATTAAAATTTGTGACAGTTGAAAATTATTTTTTGAATAATTTACTATAGAAAAGGCAATCCCTGGGATATTTAAAATTTGCGACAGTATAAAATTAGTTTTTGAATAATTTACTATAGAAAAGTCAATCCCTGGCGCAATTAAAATTTGCGACAGTATAAAATTAGTTTTTGAATAATTTACTATAGAAAAGGCAATCCCTGGCGCAACTAAAATTTGTGACAGTTGAAAATTATTTTTTGAATAATTTACTATAGAAAAGGCAATCCCTGGCGCAATTAAAATTTGTGACAGTTGAAAATTATTTTTTGAATAATTTACTATAGAAAAGTCAATCCCTGGCGCAATTAAAATTTGTGACAGTATAAAATTATTTTTTGAATAATTTACTATAGAAAAGTCAATCCCTGGCGCAATTAAAATTTGTGACAGTATAAAATTATTTTTTGAATAATTTACTATAGAAAAGGCAATCCCTGGGATATTTAAAATTTGCGACAGTATAAAATTAGTTTTTGAATAATTTACTATAGAAAAGTCAATCCCTGGCGCAATTAAAATTTGTGACAGTATAAAATTAGTTTTTGAATAATTTACTATAGAAAAGTCAATCCCTGGCGCAATTAAAATTTGTGACAGTATAAAATTATTTTTTGAATAATTTACTATAGAAAAGGCAATCCCTGGGATATTTAAAATTTGCGACAGTATAAAATTAGTTTTTGAATAATTTACTATAGAAAAGTCAATCCCTGGCGCAATTAAAATTTGTGACAGTTGAAAATTATTTTTTGAATAATTTACTATAGAAAAGGCAATCCCTGGCGTAATTAAAATTTGCGACAGTATAAAATTATTTTTTGAATAATTTACTATAGAAAAGTCAATCCCTGGCGTAATTAAAATTTGTGACAGTTGAAAATTATTTTTTGAATAATTTACTATAGAAAAGTCAATCCCTGGCGCAATTAAAATTTGTGACAGTATAAAATTAGTTTTTGAATAATTTACTATAGAAAAGGCAATCCCTGGCGTAATTAAAATTTGCGACAGTATAAAATTAGTTTTTGAATAATTTACTATAGAAAAGTCAATCCCTGGCGCAATTAAAATTTGTGACAGTTGAAAATTATTTTTTGAATAATTTACTATAGAAAAGGCAATCCCTGGGATATTTAAAATTTGCGACAGTATAAAATTAGTTTTTGAATAATTTACTATAGAAAAGTCAATCCCTGGCGCAATTAAAATTTGTGACAGTTGAAAATTAGTTTTTGAATAATTTACTATAGAAAAGTCAATCCCTGGCGCAATTAAAATTTGTGACAGTATAAAATTAGTTTTTGAATAATTTACTATAGAAAAGTCAATCCCTGGCGCAATTAAAATTTGCGACAGTATAAAATTAGTTTTTGAATAATTTACTATAGAAAAGGCAATCCCTGGCGCAATTAAAATTTGTGACAGTTGAAAATTATTTTTTGAATAATTTACTATAGAAAAGTCAATCCCTGGCGCAATTAAAATTTGTGACAGTATAAAATTAGTTTTTGAATAATTTACTATAGAAAAGTCAATCCCTGGCGCAATTAAAATTTGCGACAGTATAAAATTAGTTTTTGAATAATTTACTATAGAAAAGGCAATCCCTGGCGCAATTAAAATTTGTGACAGTTGAAAATTATTTTTTGAATAATTTACTATAGAAAAGGCAATCCCTGGGATATTTAAAATTTGCGACAGTATAAAATTAGTTTTTGAATAATTTACTATAGAAAAGTCAATCCCTGGCGCAATTAAAATTTGTGACAGTTGAAAATTGTTTTTTGAATAATTTACTATAGAAAAGGCAATCCCTGGGATATTTAAAATTTGCGACAGTATAAAATTAGTTTTTGAATAATTTACTATAGAAAAGTCAATCCCTGGCGCAATTAAAATTTGCGACAGTATAAAATTAGTTTTTGAATAATTTACTATAGAAAAGGCAATCCCTGGCGCAATTAAAATTTGTGACAGTTGAAAATTATTTTTTGAATAATTTACTATAGAAAAGGCAATCCCTGGCGTAATTAAAATTTGCGACAGTATAAAATTAGTTTTTGAATAATTTACTATAGGAAAGTCAATCCCTGGCGCAATTAAAATTTGTGACAGTTGAAAATTATTTTTTGAATAATTTACTATAGAAAAGGCAATCCCTGGGATATTTAAAATTTGCGACAGTATAAAATTAGTTTTTGAATAATTTACTATAGAAAAGTCAATCCCTGGGATATTTAAAATTTGCGACAGTATAAAATTAGTTTTTGAATAATTTACTATAGAAAAGTCAATCCCTGGCGCAATTAAAATTTGTGACAGTATAAAATTATTTTTTGAATAATTTACTATAGAAAAGTCAATCCCTGGCGCAATTAAAATTTGTGACAGTTGAAAATTATTTTTTGAAAAATTTACTATAGAAAAGGCAATCCCTGGCGCAATTAAAATTTGTGACAGTTGAAAATTATTTTTTGAATAATTTACTATAGAAAAGGCAATCCCTGGCGTAATTAAAATTTGTGACAGTTGAAAATTAGTTTTTGAATAATTTACTATAGAAAAGGCAATCCCTGGCGCAATTAAAATTTGTGACAGTTGAAAATTATTTTTTGAATAATTTACTATAGAAAAGTCAATCCCTGGCGCAATTAAAATTTGTGACAGTATAAAATTAGTTTTTGAATAATTTACTATAGAAAAGTCAATCCCTGGCGCAATTAAAATTTGTGACAGTATAAAATTATTTTTTGAATAATTTACTATAGAAAAGTCAATCCCTGGCGTAATTAAAATTTGCGACAGTATAAAATTATTTTTTGAATAATTTACTATAGAAAAGTCAATCCCTGGCGCAATTAAAATTTGTGACAGTATAAAATTAGTTTTTGAATAATTTACTATAGAAAAGTCAATCCCTGGCGCAATTAAAATTTGTGACAGTATAAAATTATTTTTTGAATAATTTACTATAGAAAAGTCAATCCCTGGCGTAATTAAAATTTGCGACAGTATAAAATTATTTTTTGAATAATTTACTATAGAAAAGGCAATCCCTGGCGCAATTAAAATTTGTGACAGTTGAAAATTATTTTTTGAATAATTTACTATAGAAAAGGCAATCCCTGGCGTAATTAAAATTTGCGACAGTATAAAATTAGTTTTTGAATAATTTACTATAGAAAAGGCAATCCCTGGGATATTTAAAATTTGCGACAGTATAAAATTAGTTTTTGAATAATTTACTATAGAAAAGTCAATCCCTGGCGCAATTAAAATTTGCGACAGTATAAAATTAGTTTTTGAATAATTTACTATAGAAAAGGCAATCCCTGGGATATTTAAAATTTGTGACAGTTGAAAATTATTTTTTGAAAAATTTACTATAGAAAAGGCAATCCCTGGCGCAATTAAAATTTGTGACAGTTGAAAATTATTTTTTGAATAATTTACTATAGAAAAGGCAATCCCTGGCGTAATTAAAATTTGCGACAGTATAAAATTAGTTTTTGAATAATTTACTATAGAAAAGGCAATCCCTGGGATATTTAAAATTTACGACAGTATAAAATTAGTTTTTGAATAATTTACTATAGAAAAGGCAATCCCTGGCGTAATTAAAATTTGCGACAGTATAAAATTATTTTTTGAATAATTTACTATAGAAAAGGCAATCCCTGGGATATTTAAAATTTGCGACAGTATAAAATTAGTTTTTGAATAATTTACTATAGAAAAGTCAATCCCTGGGATATTTAAAATTTGCGACAGTATAAAATTATTTTTTGAATAATTTACTATAGAAAAGTCAATCCCTGGCGCAATTAAAATTTGCGACAGTATAAAATTAGTTTTTGAATAATTTACTATAGAAAAGTCAATCCCTGGCGCAATTAAAATTTGTGACAGTTGAAAATTATTTTTTGAATAATTTACTATAGAAAAGGCAATCCCTGGGATATTTAAAATTTGCGACAGTTGAAAATTATTTTTTGAATAATTTACTATAGAAAAGGCAATCCCTGGGATATTTAAAATTTGCGACAGTATAAAATTAGTTTTTGAATAATTTACTATAGAAAAGGCAATCCCTGGGATATTTAAAATTTGTGACAGTATAAAATTATTTTTTGAATAATTTACTATAGAAAAGTCAATCCCTGGCGCAATTAAAATTTGTGACAGTTGAAAATTATTTTTTGAATAATTTACTATAGAAAAGTCAATCCCTGGCGTAATTAAAATTTGTGACAGTTGAAAATTATTTTTTGAATAATTTACTATAGAAAAGTCAATCCCTGGCGCAATTAAAATTTGTGACAGTATAAAATTATTTTTTGAATAATTTACTATAGAAAAGGCAATCCCTGGCGTAATTAAAATTTGCGACAGTATAAAATTAGTTTTTGAATAATTTACTATAGAAAAGTCAATCCCTGGCGCAATTAAAATTTGTGACAGTATAAAATTAGTTTTTGAATAATTTACTATAGAAAAGGCAATCCCTGGGATATTTAAAATTTGCGACAGTATAAAATTAGTTTTTGAATAATTTACTATAGAAAAGTCAATCCCTGGCGCAATTAAAATTTGCGACAGTATAAAATTAGTTTTTGAATAATTTACTATAGAAAAGGCAATCCCTGGCGTAATTAAAATTTGCGACAGTATAAAATTATTTTTTGAATAATTTACTATAGAAAAGTCAATCCCTGGCGTAATTAAAATTTGTGACAGTTGAAAATTATTTTTTGAAAAATTTACTATAGAAAAGGCAATCCCTGGCGCAATTAAAATTTGTGACAGTTGAAAATTATTTTTTGAATAATTTACTATAGAAAAGGCAATCCCTGGCGCAATTAAAATTTGTGACAGTTGAAAATTATTTTTTGAATAATTTACTATAGAAAAGTCAATCCCTGGCGCAATTAAAATTTGTGACAGTATAAAATTAGTTTTTGAATAATTTACTATAGAAAAGTCAATCCCTGGCGCAATTAAAATTTGTGACAGTTGAAAATTATTTTTTGAATAATTTACTATAGAAAAGGCAATCCCTGGCGTAATTAAAATTTGCGACAGTATAAAATTAGTTTTTGAATAATTTACTATAGAAAAGTCAATCCCTGGCGCAATTAAAATTTGTGACAGTATAAAATTATTTTTTGAATAATTTACTATAGAAAAGGCAATCCCTGGCGTAATTAAAATTTGCGACAGTATAAAATTATTTTTTGAATAATTTACTATAGAAAAGTCAATCCCTGGGATATTTAAAATTTGCGACAGTATAAAATTAGTTTTTGAATAATTTACTATAGAAAAGTCAATCCCTGGCGCAATTAAAATTTGTGACAGTTGAAAATTATTTTTTGAATAATTTACTATAGAAAAGTCAATCCCTGGGATATTTAAAATTTGCGACAGTATAAAATTAGTTTTTGAATAATTTACTATAGAAAAGTCAATCCCTGGCGCAATTAAAATTTGTGACAGTTGAAAATTATTTTTTGAATAATTTACTATAGAAAAGTCAATCCCTGGCGTAATTAAAATTTGTGACAGTTGAAAATTATTTTTTGAATAATTTACTATAGAAAAGTCAATCCCTGGCGCAATTAAAATTTGTGACAGTTGAAAATTATTTTTTGAATAATTTACTATAGAAAAGTCAATCCCTGGGATATTTAAAATTTGCGACAGTATAAAATTAGTTTTTGAATAATTTACTATAGAAAAGTCAATCCCTGGCGCAATTAAAATTTGTGACAGTTGAAAATTATTTTTTGAATAATTTACTATAGAAAAGTCAATCCCTGGCGCAATTAAAATTTGCGACAGTATAAAATTATTTTTTGAATAATTTACTATAGAAAAGTCAATCCCTGGGATATTTAAAATTTGCGACAGTATAAAATTAGTTTTTGAATAATTTACTATAGAAAAGTCAATCCCTGGCGCAATTAAAATTTGTGACAGTTGAAAATTATTTTTTGAATAATTTACTATAGAAAAGTCAATCCCTGGCGCAATTAAAAATTGCGACAGTATAAAATTATTTTTTGAATAATTTACTATAGAAAAGTCAATCCCTGGGATATTTAAAATTTGCGACAGTATAAAATTAGTTTTTGAATAATTTACTATAGAAAAGTCAATCCCTGGCGCAATTAAAATTTGTGACAGTTGAAAATTATTTTTTGAATAATTTACTATAGAAAAGTCAATCCCTGGGATATTTAAAATTTGCGACAGTATAAAATTAGTTTTTGAATAATTTACTATAGAAAAGTCAATCCCTGGCGCAATTAAAATTTGTGACAGTTGAAAATTATTTTTTGAATAATTTACTATAGAAAAGTCAATCCCTGGCGTAATTAAAATTTGTGGCAGTTGAAAATTATTTTTTGAATAATTTACTATAGAAAAGTCAATCCCTGGCGCAATTAAAATTTGTGACAGTTGAAAATTATTTTTTGAATAATTTACTATAGAAAAGTCAATCCCTGGCGTAATTAAAATTTGTGACAGTTGAAAATTATTTTTTGAATAATTTACTATAGAAAAGGCAATCCCTGGGATATTTAAAATTTGCGACAGTATAAAATTAGTTTTTGAAAAATTTACTATAGAAAAGTCAATCCCTGGCGCAATTAAAATTTGTGACAGTATAAAATTATTTTTTGAATAATTTACTATAGAAAAGGCAATCCCTGGGATATTTAAAATTTGCGACAGTATAAAATTAGTTTTTGAAAAATTTACTTCAGAAAAGGCAATCCCTGGCGCAATTAAAATTTGTGACAGTTGAAAATTAGTTTTTGAATAATTTACTATAGAAAAGGCAATCCCTGGGATATTTAAAATTTGCGACAGTATAAAATTAGTTTTTGAATAATTTACTATAGAAAAGTCAATCCCTGGCGCAATTAAAATTTGTGACAGTATAAAATTAGTTTTTGAATAATTTACTATAGAAAAGTCAATCCCTGGCGTAATTAAAATTTGTGACAGTTGAAAATTAGTTTTTGAATAATTTACTATAGAAAAGTCAATCCCTGGGATATTTAAAATTTGTGACAGTTGAAAATTATTTTTTGAATAATTTACTATAGAAAAGGCAATCCCTGGCGTAATTAAAATTTGTGACAGTATAAAATTATTTTTTGAATAATTTACTATAGAAAAGTCAATCCCTGGCGCAATTAAAATTTGTGACAGTATAAAATTATTTTTTGAATAATTTACTATAGAAAAGGCAATCCCTGGGATATTTAAAATTTGCGACAGTATAAAATTAGTTTTTGAAAAATTTACTATAGAAAAGTCAATCCCTGGCGCAATTAAAATTTGTGACAGTTGAAAATTAGTTTTTGAATAATTTACTATAGAAAAGTCAATCCCTGGGATATTTAAAATTTGTGACAGTTGAAAATTATTTTTTGAATAATTTACTATAGAAAAGGCAATCCCTGGCGTAATTAAAATTTGTGACAGTATAAAATTATTTTTTGAATAATTTACTATAGAAAAGTCAATCCCTGGCGCAATTAAAATTTGTGACAGTATAAAATTATTTTTTGAATAATTTACTATAGAAAAGGCAATCCCTGGGATATTTAAAATTTGTGACAGTATAAAATTAGTTTTTGAATAATTTACTATAGAAAAGTCAATCCCTGGCGTAATTAAAATTTGTGACAGTTGAAAATTAGTTTTTGAATAATTTACTATAGAAAAGTCAATCCCTGGGATATTTAAAATTTGCGACAGTATAAAATTAGTTTTTGAATAATTTACTATAGAAAAGTCAATCCCTGGCGCAATTAAAATTTGTGACAGTTGAAAATTATTTTTTGAATAATTTACTATAGAAAAGTCAATCCCTGGGATATTTAAAATTTGCGACAGTATAAAATTATTTTTTGAATAATTTACTATAGAAAAGTCAATCCCTGGCGCAATTAAAATTTGTGACAGTTGAAAATTATTTTTTGAATAATTTACTATAGAAAAGTCAATCCCTGGCGCAATTAAAATTTGCGACAGTATAAAATTATTTTTTGAATAATTTACTATAGAAAAGTCAATCCCTGGGATATTTAAAATTTGCGACAGTATAAAATTAGTTTTTGAATAATTTACTATAGAAAAGTCAATCCCTGGCGCAATTAAAATTTGTGACAGTTGAAAATTATTTTTTGAATAATTTACTATAGAAAAGGCAATCCCTGGCGTAATTAAAATTTGTGACAGTATAAAATTATTTTTTGAATAATTTACTATAGAAAAGTCAATCCCTGGCGCAATTAAAATTTGTGACAGTTGAAAATTATTTTTTGAAAAATTTACTATAGAAAAGGCAATCCCTGGCGTAATTAAAATTTGCGACAGTTGAAAATTATTTTTTGAATAATTTACTATAGAAAAGGCAATCCCTGGGATATTTAAAATTTGCGACAGTATAAAATTAGTTTTTGAATAATTTACTATAGAAAAGGCAATCCCTGGCGTAATTAAAATTTGTGACAGTATAAAATTAGTTTTTGAATAATTTACTATAGAAAAGGCAATCCCTGGCGTAATTAAAATTTGCGACAGTTGAAAATTATTTTTTGAATAATTTACTATAGAAAAGGCAATCCCTGGGATATTTAAAATTTGCGACAGTTGAAAATTATTTTTTGAATAATTTACTATAGAAAAGGCAATCCCTGGCGTAATTAAAATTTGTGACAGTTGAAAATTAGTTTTTGAATAATTTACTATAGAAAAGTCAATCCCTGGCGCAATTAAAATTTGTGACAGTATAAAATTAGTTTTTGAATAATTTACTATAGAAAAGTCAATCCCTGGCGCAATTAAAATTTGTGACAGTTGAAAATTATTTTTTGAATAATTTACTATAGAAAAGGCAATCCCTGGGATATTTAAAATTTGCGACAGTATAAAATTAGTTTTTGAATAATTTACTATAGAAAAGGCAATCCCTGGGATATTTAAAATTTGTGACAGTATAAAATTAGTTTTTGAATAATTTACTATAGAAAAGTCAATCCCTGGCGCAATTAAAATTTGTGACAGTTGAAAATTATTTTTTGAATAATTTACTATAGAAAAGTCAATCCCTGGCGTAATTAAAATTTGCGACAGTATAAAATTATTTTTTGAATAATTTACTATAGAAAAGTCAATCCCTGGGATATTTAAAATTTGCGACAGTATAAAATTAGTTTTTGAATAATTTACTATAGAAAAGGCAATCCCTGGCGCACATAAAATTTGTGACAGTATAAAATTAGTTTTTGAATAATTTACTATAGAAAAGTCAATCCCTGGCGCAATTAAAATTTGTGACAGTATAAAATTATTTTTTGAATAATTTACTATAGAAAAGTCAATCCCTGGCGCAATTAAAATTTGTGACAGTATAAAATTAGTTTTTGAATAATTTACTATAGAAAAGTCAATCCCTGGCGCAATTAAAATTTGTGACAGTATAAAATTAGTTTTTGAATAATTTACTATAGAAAAGTCAATCCCTGGCGCAATTAAAATTTGTGACAGTTGAAAATTATTTTTTGAATAATTTACTATAGAAAAGTCAATCCCTGGCGCAATTAAAATTTGTGACAGTATAAAATTAGTTTTTGAATAATTTACTATAGAAAAGTCAATCCCTGGCGCAATTAAAATTTGTGACAGTTGAAAATTATTTTTTGAATAATTTACTATAGAAAAGGCAATCCCTGGGATATTTAAAATTTGCGACAGTATAAAATTAGTTTTTGAATAATTTACTATAGAAAAGTCAATCCCTGGCGCAATTAAAATTTGCGACAGTATAAAATTAGTTTTTGAATAATTTACTATAGAAAAGTCAATCCCTGGCGCAATTAAAATTTGTGACAGTTGAAAATTATTTTTTGAATAATTTACTATAGAAAAGGCAATCCCTGGGATATTTAAAATTTGCGACAGTATAAAATTAGTTTTTGAATAATTTACTATAGAAAAGGCAATCCCTGGGATATTTAAAATTTGCGACAGTATAAAATTAGTTTTTGAATAATTTACTATAGAAAAGTCAATCCCTGGCGCAATTAAAATTTGTGACAGTTGAAAATTATTTTTTGAATAATTTACTATAGAAAAGTCAATCCCTGGCGTAATTAAAATTTGCGACAGTATAAAATTAGTTTTTGAATAATTTACTATAGAAAAGGCAATCCCTGGGATATTTAAAATTTGTGACAGTATAAAATTAGTTTTTGAATAATTTACTATAGAAAAGGCAATCCCTGGCGTAATTAAAATTTGCGACAGTATAAAATTATTTTTTGAATAATTTACTATAGAAAAGGCAATCCCTGGCGTAATTAAAATTTGCGACAGTATAAAATTAGTTTTTGAATAATTTACTATAGAAAAGTCAATCCCTGGCGCAATTAAAATTTGTGACAGTATAAAATTATTTTTTGAATAATTTACTATAGAAAAGTCAATCCCTGGCGCAATTAAAATTTGCGACAGTATAAAATTATTTTTTGAATAATTTACTATAGAAAAGTCAATCCCTGGCGTAATTAAAATTTGTGACAGTTGAAAATTATTTTTTGAATAATTTACTATAGAAAAGTCAATCCCTGGCGCAATTAAAATTTGCGACAGTATAAAATTATTTTTTGAATAATTTACTATAGAAAAGTCAATCCCTGGCGCAATTAAAATTTGCGACAGTATAAAATTAGTTTTTGAATAATTTACTATAGAAAAGGCAATCCCTGGCGCAATTAAAATTTGTGACAGTATAAAAATAGTTTTTGAATAATTTACTATAGAAAAGTCAATCCCTGGCGCAATTAAAATTTGTGACAGTTGAAAATTATTTTTTGAATAATTTACTATAAATTGCGCCAGGGATTGCCTTTTCTATAGTAAATTATTCAAAAACTAATTTTATACTGTCGCAAATTTTAAATATCCCAGGGATTGCCTTTTCTATAGTAAATTATTCAAAAACTAATTTTATACTGTCGCAAATTTTAATTACGCCAGGGATTGCCTTTTCTATAGTAAATTATTCAAAAACTAATTTTATACTGTCGCAAATTTTAAATATCCCAGGGATTGACTTTTCTATAGTAAATTATTCAAAAAATAATTTTCAACTGTCACAATTTTTAATTGCGCCAGGGATTGACTTTTCTATAGTAAATTATTCAAAAACTAATTTTATACTGTCGCAAATTTTAATTACGCCAGGGATTGCCTTTTCTATAGTAAATTATTCAAAAACTAATTTTATACTGTCGCAAATTTTAATTACGCCAGGGATTGACTTTTCTATAGTAAATTATTCAAAAAATAATTTTATACTGTCGCAAATTTTAATTACGCCAGGGATTGCCTTTTCTATAGTAAATTATTCAAAAAATAATTTTATACTGTCGCAAATTTTAATTACGCCAGGGATTGCCTTTTCTATAGTAAATTATTCAAAAAATAATTTTATACTGTCGCAAATTTTAATTACGCCAGGGATTGCCTTTTCTATAGTAAATTATTCAAAAAATAATTTTATACTGTCGCAAATTTTAATTACGCCAGGGATTGCCTTTTCTATAGTAAATTATTCAAAAAATAATTTTATACTGTCGCAAATTTTAAATATCCCAGGGATTGCCTTTTCTATAGTAAATTATTCAAAAAATAATTTTATACTGTCGCAAATTTTAATTACGCCAGGGATTGCCTTTTCTATAGTAAATTATTCAAAAACTAATTTTATACTGTCACAAATTTTAATTACGCCAGGGATTGACTTTTCTATAGTAAATTATTCAAAAAATAATTTTATACTGTCGCAAATTTTAATTACGCCAGGGATTGCCTTTTCTATAGTAAATTATTCAAAAAATAATTTTATACTGTCGCAAATTTTAATTACGCCAGGGATTGCCTTTTTTATAGTAAATTATTCAAAAAATAATTTTATACTGTCGCAAATTTTAATTACGCCAGGGATTGCCTTTTCTATAGTAAATTATTCAAAAAATAATTTTATACTGTCGCAAATTTTAATTACGCCAGGGATTGCCTTTTCTATAGTAAATTATTCAAAAAATAATTTTCAACTGTCACAAATTTTAATTACGCCAGGGATTGACTTTTCTATAGTAAATTATTCAAAAACTAATTTTATACTGTCGCAAATTTTAATTACGCCAGGGATTGCCTTTTCTATAGTAAATTATTCAAAAACTAATTTTATACTGTCACAAATTTTAATTGCGCCAGGGATTGACTTTTCTATAGTAAATTATTCAAAAACTAATTTTATACTGTCGCAAATTTTAATTGCGCCAGGGATTGACTTTTCTATAGTATATTATTCAAAAAATAATTTTATACTGTCGCAAATTTTAATTACGCCAGGGATTGCCTTTTCTATAGTAAATTATTCAAAAACTAATTTTATACTGTCACAAATTTTAATTGCGCCAGGGATTGACTTTTCTATAGTAAATTATTCAAAAAATAATTTTATACTGTCGCAAATTTTAAATATCCCAGGGATTGACTTTTCTATAGTAAATTATTCAAAAAATAATTTTATACTGTCACAAATTTTAATTGCGCCAGGGATTGCCTTTTCTATAGTAAATTATTCAAAAACTAATTTTATACTGTCGCAAATTTTAATTACGCCAGGGATTGCCTTTTCTATAGTAAATTATTCAAAAACTAATTTTCAACTGTCACAAATTTTAATTGCGCCAGGGATTGCCTTTTCTATAGTAAATTATTCAAAAACTAATTTTCAACTGTCACAAATTTTAATTGCGCCAGGGATTGACTTTTCTATAGTAAATTATTCAAAAAATAATTTTCAACTGTCACAAATTTTAATTACGCCAGGGATTGACTTTTCTATAGTAAATTATTCAAAAACTAATTTTATACTGTCGCAAATTTTAAATATCCCAGGGATTGCCTTTTCTATAGTAAATTATTCAAAAAATAATTTTCAACTGTCACAAATTTTAATTGCGCCAGGGATTGACTTTTCTATAGTAAATTATTCAAAAACTAATTTTATACTGTCGCAAATTTTAATTACGCCAGGGATTGACTTTTCTATAGTAAATTATTCAAAAAATAATTTTCAACTGTCGCAAATTTTAATTACGCCAGGGATTGACTTTTCTATAGTAAATTATTCAAAAACTAATTTTCAACTGTCACAAATTTTAATTGCGCCAGGGATTGCCTTTTCTATAGTAAATTATTCAAAAACTAATTTTATACTGTCACAAATTTTAATTGCGCCAGGGATTGACTTTTCTATAGTAAATTATTCAAAAAATAATTTTCAACTGTCACAAATTTTAATTACGCCAGGGATTGACTTTTCTATAGTAAATTATTCAAAAACTAATTTTATACTGTCACAAATTTTAATTACGCCAGGGATTGCCTTTTCTATAGTAAATTATTCAAAAACTAATTTTATACTGTCGCAAATTTTAATTACGCCAGGGATTGCCTTTTCTATAGTAAATTATTCAAAAAATAATTTTCAACTGTCACAAATTTTAATTGCGCCAGGGATTGACTTTTCTATAGTAAATTATTCAAAAAATAATTTTCAACTGTCACAAATTTTAATTACGCCAGGGATTGACTTTTCTATAGTAAATTATTCAAAAACTAATTTTATACTGTCGCAAATTTTAATTGCGCCAGGGATTGACTTTTCTATAGTAAATTATTCAAAAACTAATTTTATACTGTCACAAATTTTAATTGCGCCAGGGATTGACTTTTCTATAGTAAATTATTCAAAAACTAATTTTATACTGTCGCAAATTTTAATTGCGCCAGGGATTGCCTTTTCTATAGTAAATTTTTCAAAAAATAATTTTATACTGTCACAAATTTTAATTACGCCAGGGATTGCCTTTTCTATAGTAAATTATTCAAAAAATAATTTTCAACTGTCACAAATTTTAATTGCGCCAGGGATTGCCTTTTCTATAGTAAATTATTCAAAAACTAATTTTATACTGTCGCAAATTTTAAATATCCCAGGGATTGCCTTTTCTATAGTAAATTATTCAAAAAATAATTTTATACTGTCGCAAATTTTAATTACGCCAGGGATTGCCTTTTCTATAGTAAATTATTCAAAAACTAATTTTATACTGTCGCAAATTTTAAATATCCCAGGGATTGCCTTTTCTATAGTAAATTATTCAAAAAATAATTTTCAACTGTCACAAATTTTAATTGCGCCAGGGATTGACTTTTCTATAGTAAATTATTCAAAAAATAATTTTCAACTGTCACAAATTTTAATTACGCCAGGGATTGACTTTTCTATAGTAAATTATTCAAAAACTAATTTTATACTGTCACAAATTTTAATTGCGCCAGGGATTGACTTTTCTGTAGTAAATTATTCAAAAACTAATTTTATACTGTCGCAAATTTTAATTACGCCAGGGATTGCCTTTTCTATAGTAAATTATTCAAAAACTAATTTTATACTGTCACAAATTTTAATTGCGCCAGGGATTGACTTTTCTATAGTAAATTATTCAAAAAATAATTTTATACTGTCGCAAATTTTAAATATCCCAGGGATTGACTTTTCTATAGTAAATTATTCAAAAAATAATTTTATACTGTCACAAATTTTAATTGCGCCAGGGATTGACTTTTCTATAGTAAATTATTCAAAAAATAATTTTATACTGTCGCAAATTTTAATTACGCCAGGGATTGCCTTTTCTATAGTAAATTATTCAAAAACTAATTTTATACTGTCACAAATTTTAATTGCGCCAGGGATTGACTTTTCTATAGTAAATTATTCAAAAACTAATTTTATACTGTCGCAAATTTTAATTGCGCCAGGGATTGCCTTTTCTATAGTAAATTTTTCAAAAAATAATTTTATACTGTCACAAATTTTAATTACGCCAGGGATTGCCTTTTCTATAGTAAATTATTCAAAAAATAATTTTCAACTGTCACAAATTTTAATTGCGCCAGGGATTGCCTTTTCTATAGTAAATTATTCAAAAACTAATTTTATACTGTCGCAAATTTTAAATATCCCAGGGATTGCCTTTTCTATAGTAAATTATTCAAAAAATAATTTTATACTGTCGCAAATTTTAATTACGCCAGGGATTGCCTTTTCTATAGTAAATTATTCAAAAAATAATTTTCAACTGTCACAAATTTTAATTACGCCAGGGATTGCCTTTTCTATAGTAAATTATTCAAAAACTAATTTTATACTGTCGCAAATTTTAATTACGCCAGGGATTGCCTTTTCTATAGTAAATTATTCAAAAACTAATTTTATACTGTCACAAATTTTAATTGCGCCAGGGATTGACTTTTCTATAGTAAATTATTCAAAAACTAATTTTCAACTGTCACAAATTTTAATTGCGCCAGGGATTGCCTTTTCTATAGTAAATTATTCAAAAAATAATTTTATACTGTCGCAAATTTTAATTACGCCAGGGATTGCCTTTTCTATAGTAAATTATTCAAAAACTAATTTTATACTGTCGCAAATTTTAATTACGCCAGGGATTGCCTTTTCTATAGTAAATTATTCAAAAAATAATTTTCAACTGTCACAAATTTTAATTGCGCCAGGGATTGCCTTTTCTATAGTAAATAATTCAAAAAATAATTTTCAACTGTCACAAATTTTAATTGCGCCAGGGATTGCCTTTTCTATAGTAAATTATTCAAAAACTAATTTTATACTGTCGCAAATTTTAATTACGCCAGGGATTGCCTTTTCTATAGTAAATTATTCAAAAACTAATTTTATACTGTCGCAAATTTTAAATATCCCAGGGATTGCCTTTTCTATAGTAAATTATTCAAAAAATAATTTTCAACTGTCGCAAATTTTAAATATCCCAGGGATTGACTTTTCTATAGTAAATTATTCAAAAAATAATTTTCAACTGTCACAAATTTTAATTGCGCCAGGGATTGACTTTTCTATAGTAAATTATTCAAAAAATAATTTTCAACTGTCACAAATTTTAATTGCGCCAGGGATTGACTTTTCTATAGTAAATTATTCAAAAAATAATTTTCAACTGTCACAAATTTTAATTACACCAGGGATTGACTTTTCTATAGTAAATTATTCAAAAACTAATTTTATACTGTCGCAAATTTTAAATATCCCAGGGATTGCCTTTTCTATAGTAAATTATTCAAAAAATAATTTTATACTGTCGCAAATTTTAAATATCCCAGGGATTGACTTTTCTATAGTAAATTATTCAAAAAATAATTTTATACTGTCACAAATTTTAATTGCGCCAGGGATTGCCTTTTCTATAGTAAATTATTCAAAAACTAATTTTATACTGTCGCAAATTTTAAATATCCCAGGGATTGCCTTTTCTATAGTAAATTATTCAAAAAATAATTTTATACTGTCGCAAATTTTAATTACGCCACGGATTGCCTTTTCTATAGTAAATTTTTCAAAAAATAATTTTCAACTGTCACAAATTTTAATTGCGCCAGGGATTGACTTTTCTATAGTAAATTATTCAAAAACTAATTTTCAACTGTCACAAATTTTAATTGCGCCAGGGATTGACTTTTCTATAGTAAATTATTCAAAAACTAATTTTATACTGTCGCAAATTTTAATTACGCCAGGGATTGCCTTTTCTATAGTAAATTATTCAAAAACTAATTTTATACTGTCGCAAATTTTAATTACGCCAGGGATTGCCTTTTCTATAGTAAATTATTCAAAAACTAATTTTATACTGTCGCAAATTTTAAATATCCCAGGGATTGACTTTTCTATAGTAAATTATTCAAAAAATAATTTTCAACTGTCACAATTTTTAATTGCGCCAGGGATTGACTTTTCTATAGTAAATTATTCAAAAACTAATTTTATACTGTCGCAAATTTTAATTACGCCAGGGATTGCCTTTTCTATAGTAAATTATTCAAAAACTAATTTTATACTGTCGCAAATTTTAAATATCCCAGGGATTGACTTTTCTATAGTAAATTATTCAAAAAATAATTTTCAACTGTCACAATTTTTAATTGCGCCAGGGATTGACTTTTCTATAGTAAATTATTCAAAAACTAATTTTATACTGTCGCAAATTTTAATTACGCCAGGGATTGCCTTTTCTATAGTAAATTATTCAAAAACTAATTTTATACTGTCGCAAATTTTAATTACGCCAGGGATTGCCTTTTCTATAGTAAATTATTCAAAAACTAATTTTATACTGTCGCAAATTTTAAATATCCCAGGGATTGACTTTTCTATAGTAAATTATTCAAAAAATAATTTTCAACTGTCACAATTTTTAATTGCGCCAGGGATTGACTTTTCTATAGTAAATTATTCAAAAACTAATTTTATACTGTCGCAAATTTTAATTACGCCAGGGATTGCCTTTTCTATAGTAAATTATTCAAAAACTAATTTTATACTGTCGCAAATTTTAAATATCCCAGGGATTGACTTTTCTATAGTAAATTATTCAAAAAATAATTTTCAACTGTCACAATTTTTAATTGCGCCAGGGATTGACTTTTCTATAGTAAATTATTCAAAAACTAATTTTATACTGTCGCAAATTTTAATTACGCCAGGGATTGCCTTTTCTATAGTAAATTATTCAAAAACTAATTTTATACTGTCGCAAATTTTAATTACGCCAGGGATTGACTTTTCTATAGTAAATTATTCAAAAAATAATTTTATACTGTCGCAAATTTTAATTACGCCAGGGATTGCCTTTTCTATAGTAAATTATTCAAAAAATAATTTTATACTGTCGCAAATTTTAATTACGCCAGGGATTGCCTTTTCTATAGTAAATTATTCAAAAACTAATTTTATACTGTCGCAAATTTTAAATATCCCAGGGATTGACTTTTCTATAGTAAATTATTCAAAAAATAATTTTCAACTGTCACAATTTTTAATTGCGCCAGGGATTGACTTTTCTATAGTAAATTATTCAAAAACTAATTTTATACTGTCGCAAATTTTAATTACGCCAGGGATTGCCTTTTCTATAGTAAATTATTCAAAAACTAATTTTATACTGTCGCAAATTTTAAATATCCCAGGGATTGACTTTTCTATAGTAAATTATTCAAAAAATAATTTTCAACTGTCACAATTTTTAATTGCGCCAGGGATTGACTTTTCTATAGTAAATTATTCAAAAACTAATTTTATACTGTCGCAAATTTTAAATATCCCAGGGATTGCCTTTTCTATAGTAAATTATTCAAAAACTAATTTTATACTGTCGCAAATTTTAATTACGCCAGGGATTGCCTTTTCTATAGTAAATTATTCAAAAACTAATTTTATACTGTCGCAAATTTTAAATATCCCAGGGATTGACTTTTCTATAGTAAATTATTCAAAAACTAATTTTATACTGTCGCAAATTTTAATTACGCCAGGGATTGCCTTTTCTATAGTAAATTATTCAAAAACTAATTTTATACTGTCGCAAATTTTAAATATCCCAGGGATTGACTTTTCTATAGTAAATTATTCAAAAAATAATTTTCAACTGTCACAATTTTTAATTGCGCCAGGGATTGACTTTTCTATAGTAAATTATTCAAAAACTAATTTTATACTGTCGCAAATTTTAATTACGCCAGGGATTGCCTTTTCTATAGTAAATTATTCAAAAACTAATTTTATACTGTCGCAAATTTTAATTACGCCAGGGATTGACTTTTCTATAGTAAATTATTCAAAAATAATTTTATACTGTCGCAAATTTTAATTACGCCAGGGATTGCCTTTTCTATAGTAAATTATTCAAAAAATAATTTTATACTGTCGCAAATTTTAATTACGCCAGGGATTGCCTTTTCTATAGTAAATTATTCAAAAAATAATTTTATACTGTCGCAAATTTTAAATATCCCAGGGATTGACTTTTCTATAGTAAATTATTCAAAAACTAATTTTATACTGTCGCAAATTTTAAATATCCCAGGGATTGCCTTTTCTATAGTAAATTATTCAAAAAATAATTTTCAACTGTCACAAATTTTAATTGCGCCAGGGATTGACTTTTCTATAGTAAATTATTCAAAAACTAATTTTATACTGTCACAAATTTTAATTGCGCCAGGGATTGACTTTTCTATAGTAAATTATTCAAAAAATAATTTTCAACTGTCACAATTTTTAATTGCGCCAGGGATTGACTTTTCTATAGTAAATTATTCAAAAACTAATTTTATACTGTCGCAAATTTTAATTACGCCAGGGATTGCCTTTTCTATAGTAAATTATTCAAAAACTAATTTTATACTGTCGCAAATTTTAAATATCCCAGGGATTGACTTTTCTATAGTAAATTATTCAAAAAATAATTTTCAACTGTCACAATTTTTAATTGCGCCAGGGATTGACTTTTCTATAGTAAATTATTCAAAAACTAATTTTATACTGTCGCAAATTTTAATTACGCCAGGGATTGCCTTTTCTATAGTAAATTATTCAAAAAATAATTTTCAACTGTCACAATTTTTAATTGCGCCAGGGATTGCCTTTTCTATAGTAAATTATTCAAAAACTAATTTTATACTGTCGCAAATTTTAAATATCCCAGGGATTGCCTTTTCTATAGTAAATTATTCAAAAACTAATTTTATACTGTCGCAAATTTTAATTACGCCAGGGATTGCCTTTTCTATAGTAAATTATTCAAAAACTAATTTTATACTGTCGCAAATTTTAAATATCCCAGGGATTGACTTTTCTATAGTAAATTATTCAAAAAATAATTTTCAACTGTCACAATTTTTAATTGCGCCAGGGATTGACTTTTCTATAGTAAATTATTCAAAAACTAATTTTATACTGTCGCAAATTTTAATTACGCCAGGGATTGCCTTTTCTATAGTAAATTATTCAAAAACTAATTTTATACTGTCGCAAATTTTAATTACGCCAGGGATTGACTTTTCTATAGTAAATTATTCAAAAAATAATTTTATACTGTCGCAAATTTTAATTACGCCAGGGATTGCCTTTTCTATAGTAAATTATTCAAAAAATAATTTTATACTGTCGCAAATTTTAATTACGCCAGGGATTGCCTTTTCTATAGTAAATTATTCAAAAAATAATTTTATACTGTCGCAAATTTTAATTACGCCAGGGATTGCCTTTTCTATAGTAAATTATTCAAAAAATAATTTTATACTGTCGCAAATTTTAATTACGCCAGGGATTGCCTTTTCTATAGTAAATTATTCAAAAAATAATTTTATACTGTCGCAAATTTTAAATATCCCAGGGATTGCCTTTTCTATAGTAAATTATTCAAAAAATAATTTTATACTGTCGCAAATTTTAATTACGCCAGGGATTGCCTTTTCTATAGTAAATTATTCAAAAACTAATTTTATACTGTCACAAATTTTAATTACGCCAGGGATTGACTTTTCTATAGTAAATTATTCAAAAAATAATTTTATACTGTCGCAAATTTTAATTACGCCAGGGATTGCCTTTTCTATAGTAAATTATTCAAAAAATAATTTTATACTGTCGCAAATTTTAATTACGCCAGGGATTGCCTTTTTTATAGTAAATTATTCAAAAAATAATTTTATACTGTCGCAAATTTTAATTACGCCAGGGATTGCCTTTTCTATAGTAAATTATTCAAAAAATAATTTTATACTGTCGCAAATTTTAATTACGCCAGGGATTGCCTTTTCTATAGTAAATTATTCAAAAAATAATTTTCAACTGTCACAAATTTTAATTACGCCAGGGATTGACTTTTCTATAGTAAATTATTCAAAAACTAATTTTATACTGTCGCAAATTTTAATTACGCCAGGGATTGCCTTTTCTATAGTAAATTATTCAAAAACTAATTTTATACTGTCACAAATTTTAATTGCGCCAGGGATTGACTTTTCTATAGTAAATTATTCAAAAACTAATTTTATACTGTCGCAAATTTTAATTGCGCCAGGGATTGACTTTTCTATAGTATATTATTCAAAAAATAATTTTATACTGTCGCAAATTTTAATTACGCCAGGGATTGCCTTTTCTATAGTAAATTATTCAAAAACTAATTTTATACTGTCACAAATTTTAATTGCGCCAGGGATTGACTTTTCTATAGTAAATTATTCAAAAAATAATTTTATACTGTCGCAAATTTTAAATATCCCAGGGATTGACTTTTCTATAGTAAATTATTCAAAAAATAATTTTATACTGTCACAAATTTTAATTGCGCCAGGGATTGCCTTTTCTATAGTAAATTATTCAAAAACTAATTTTATACTGTCGCAAATTTTAATTACGCCAGGGATTGCCTTTTCTATAGTAAATTATTCAAAAACTAATTTTATACTGTCACAAATTTTAATTGCGCCAGGGATTGACTTTTCTATAGTAAATTATTCAAAAACTAATTTTATACTGTCACAAATTTTAATTGCGCCAGGGATTGACTTTTCTATAGTAAATTATTCAAAAACTAATTTTATACTGTCACAAATTTTAATTGCGCCAGGGATTGACTTTTCTATAGTAAATTATTCAAAAACTAATTTTATACTGTCACAAATTTTAATTACGCCAGGGATTGCCTTTTCTATAGTAAATTATTCAAAAAATAATTTTATACTGTCACAAATTTTAATTGCGCCAGGGATTGCCTTTTCTATAGTAAATTATTCAAAAACTAATTTTATACTGTCACAAATTTTAATTGCGCCAGGGATTGACTTTTCTATAGTAAATTATTCAAAAACTAATTTTATACTGTCACAAATTTTAATTGCGCCAGGGATTGACTTTTCTATAGTAAATTATTCAAAAACTAATTTTATACTGTCGCAAATTTTAATTACGCCAGGGATTGCCTTTTCTATAGTAAATTATTCAAAAACTAATTTTATACTGTCGCAAATTTTAAATATCCCAGGGATTGCCTTTTCTATAGTAAATTATTCAAAAAATAATTTTATACTGTCACAAATTTTAATTACGCCAGGGATTGCCTTTTCTATAGTAAATTATTCAAAAAATAATTTTCAACTGTCACAAATTTTAATTGCGCCAGGGATTGACTTTTCTATAGTAAATTATTCAAAAACTAATTTTATACTGTCGCAAATTTTAATTACGCCAGGGATTGCCTTTTCTATAGTAAATTATTCAAAAACTAATTTTATACTGTCACAAATTTTAATTACGCCAGGGATTGCCTTTTCTATAGTAAATTATTCAAAAAATAATTTTATACTGTCACAAATTTTAATTGCGCCAGGGATTGACTTTTCTATAGTAAATTATTCAAAAACTAATTTTATACTGTCGCAAATTTTAATTACGCCAGGGATTGCCTTTTCTATAGTAAATTATTCAAAAAATAATTTTATACTGTCACAAATTTTAATTACGCCAGGGATTGCCTTTTCTATAGTAAATTATTCAAAAAATAATTTTATACTGTCACAAATTTTAATTGCGCCAGGGATTGACTTTTCTATAGTAAATTATTCAAAAAATAATTTTATACTGTCACAAATTTTAATTACGCCAGGGATTGACTTTTCTATAGTAAATTATTCAAAAAATAATTTTCAACTGTCACAAATTTTAATTGCGCCAGGGATTGACTTTTCTATAGTAAATTATTCAAAAAATAATTTTCAACTGTCACAAATTTTAATTGCGCCAGGGATTGCCTTTTCTATAGTAAATTTTTCAAAAAATAATTTTCAACTGTCACAAATTTTAATTGCGCCAGGGATTGACTTTTCTATAGTAAATTATTCAAAAAATAATTTTCAACTGTCACAAATTTTAATTGCGCCAGGGATTGACTTTTCTATAGTAAATTATTCAAAAAATAATTTTATACTGTCACAAATTTTAATTGCGCCAGGGATTGACTTTTCTATAGTAAATTATTCAAAAAATAATTTTCAACTGTCACAAATTTTAATTACGCCAGGGATTGACTTTTCT
>CAWVNZ010003113.1:0-36021 GCA_963930735.1 Dioctria linearis
AGCCAAGATAGTTTGCAAATCTAGTGGCAGCTTGATTGAGTTTCTATGTGTTGAGGTCGATACAGGCTCTGATATATGTACTTTGGGAGTAGTCTACGCTCCTCCAGGTCAGTTCAATCGTAATAATTCCTCCGAGTTTCTTATGTCTCTGTCATCTATTAGCCAGCGCTGTTCTAACCTGATAGTAGGAGGTGACTTCAATGTCAACATCCTCAAGAACGGCATTAATACTGACAATTTTGTATGCGATATGCTAACAGCGCACTTGAACCTAGTTAATACTTACCCGACTTATCATAACTGCAGTAATCCATCCCTTCTAGATTTATTTTTTGTTTCTGACCCCTCTCTAGTGCTCTTTTTTAATCAACTTTGTCTTAGTTCCCTAGATCATGATATTATTTTCCTTTCTTGTGATGTAAGAGTCAATAGAAATCCAAGCCTGTCGTTTTATCGATACAGAGATTTCAACAACCTTGACTTGGAATCCCTTCTCGCCGAATGCGGGTCCTATAACTGGAACGATATTTACATCCAATCGAATATTAATGACCAGGTTCTCCTTCTCAATCGTTCCATTCAGTACCTTTATGATAAGTATGTACCGCTACGCACTAAGGCAATACAAAGCGAATTCTGCCCCTGGTTCAGCGTCGAAATAAAATCCTTGATTGCTGAGCGGGAATTTCTTTTTTCCAGGTATCGTAGATTAAAGACCCCTGAAAGTCGGAAGTTTTACACGGTCTTAAGGAACAAAGTCAATGTAAAAATTCGCGAGGCTAAACGTACGTATTATAAGCGTAAGTTTGATATAAGTGTTCCGCCGAAAATGTTATGGCGTAACGTGCGTGATGCTGGCGTATATGGAGGCAGAACGGCTAAGTGCAACCTGAGCCCTCAGGAACTTAACGAATTCTTCATAGCTGGTCATCAATCTCAAGACAACGATCAGTTGTTCTTGGCAGGCTTAGATTCTTCTTCCAGCTCTAGTGGTTTTAGTTTCCGGGGAGTGGATAGAACTGAAGCCTTGAATGCAAATTTCGCTATTAAATCTAATGCAGTCGGCCCTGATAATATGTCTCCCCGTTTTGTGAAGCTAATTGCTCCGCTCATTATTGGCCCACTTTTACATATCTTCAATACCTGCATTACGAAGTCGGTGTTCCCAAAAGCATGGAAATCAGCTCACGTACTACCTATTCCAAAGAAGGCTGCGGCTACAGCTCTTGCTGATTATAGGCCCACCAGCATCCTCTGCTTCCTGTCGAAGGCTCTGGAGAAGCTACTGTACTGGCAGGTACAACAGTACACACTGCAAAACAATCTTATAAGTGGCTGCCAATCTGGGTTTCGACCCAAGCATAGTTGCGAAACTGCTCTCGTTAAAGTCACCACAGACATACGCGCTGCAGTTGATAGAAGAGAGATTTACGTTCTGACGCTTTTAGACTTCTCCAAAGCTTTTGACAGTGTTTGCCATGTAAGCCTGCTAAAAAAATTATTTAATAAATTCCATTTTTCGTGTCGATCTGTCCACTTAATCAAGGAGTTCTTAATCGGGCGATCACAAAAGGTTACTCTTGGGGACTGTAAGCACTCAAATTTCCTTCCTCTGTCTTCTGGAGTACCACAAGGCTCCATTCTTGGTCCTCTACTCTTCAGTCTATATATTAACGATCTGCCGGATATAATTCAAGATGTCAACATTCACATTTATGCTGACGACGTTCAAGTTTATTTCAGTCGCCCACCTGGTCTTATCGAAGACTGTGCGGCTCGGCTGAACGACGATTTACATAATATATATACCTGGTCGATTACCAATAAACTTGAACTTAATCCAGGCAAGTCACAGTGTATCGCCTTTTCCTTCGGCACTCTTGACTCTTCATCCCTTCCTCCGATTCTTTTGAATGGATCTTCAATCCCCTATGTGGATAAAGTCCGTAACCTTGGGGTCACCCTTAACTCCAATATGAAGTGCTGTGATCTCGTCAACTCAAACCTATCTAAGATCTACGCCATCCTCCGTCGTCTATGGTTGTCCACTAAAATGCTCACCCCTAAAATGCGCTGTCATCTTGTCAAGTCCCTAATATTACAGCATTTCACACACGGTTTACTTGTTTTCCCGAAGCTAGATTCGCACTACTCCAGAAAATTACATGTTGCATTTAACGATTGTGTAAGGTTTGTTTTCGGCCTACGAAGATTCGATCACGTTTCTCACCTGAATTTTGCACTGCTAGGTTGCTCTATTGAAGTATATCTAAAGCGTAGAGCATTATTCTTCCTTTTCAATCTGTTGTATGACTCTCAGCCCGCTTACTTGAGGACCATGTTTCAACCCTTGAACTCTGCCAGAGGCTATAAACAGCAAATACCTCGTTTTCAGTCCTCTGTACTTGATGGATCCTACATTGTTCAAGTCGCACGAATGTGGAATTCATTACCACACAATATCCAGAAGGCTAACTCGATCGGCACTCTCAGGCGTCTTGTTGTAAATTTTTTGACGTAAGTAGTTTTGCTGTTGTGACCCACACGCGCAGATTATTTTTTTGTTATCGAAGCTATCTAATTTGGTTTTATTCTATTTTATTTTCATTTACTATAATTGTTTTTCGTAATTCATTTTTGAATAATTTATTTGTTATTATTGTTTATATTGTTTTTTTTTCTCCCATCTATTATCATTGTTGTAGTATTAATATTTAATTTAGTTTACTTATTTCTATTCAGTATTTCCACTCTAATTGGTGCTAAGAAAAAGATATGTAAATCTTGTAGTATCTCTCCCAAATAAACAAATATTCTATTCTATTCTATTCTATTCTAACGATATTTTGCTTAGGACTGTAGTAGGACAATTTTTTGGTCAGCATATTATTCGACGCTGTAGTACTACGAAAGCAATGTTTTGTCAATTGATTTCTCGTTCAAAGTTTCTCAAAGATAAGAAAATACCAAATAAAATCAGGAAATCTTGGACAGTTAGTTTCTAGTTTCACTATTTCTAAAACTCTTGATGAATGCTGTAATTCAGGAGTTTCTATAACAAAATTACCTCAACTACCATTTCAGTAATAAATCGAAATTACGCTTACAAACATTCCAATAAATGGACGAAATCAAATAATTGTTCGTTTGCTGATTAGAGAGCTTCACAACACAAACACAGAAAAAAAAACCTTGTTGATGTGATATTTATATTACATATATATCTAGTATACATAAAAAACCATACAAAATAGGAGTTGGCTTTTAAAGCATTATAGAGATACAATTCATTTGGTAGAGTAGATAGCATAGAAAAAGTTTCTTGTATAGTGTGACAAATTTATATATCTGCAGCCTGAAAGATAGAAATTCCATGTGAGATCATAAATTTTATTTTATGGGACCTAGCTACACACACACATATAATTTGTGTGGTACTTTCTGACTATCTTTACACACAACATAAAATTGGTTGGAAAATACATAACCCCAAGTATATTATTCTTAAAAATAAAAATAGTAAAGAACGATTTTGAAGTGAAGTGATTAGAAACAAAATCAATTGCGAATCACAATTTTTTGAAAAAAAAAAAATGCAATTACTGAAGGATGTAATTTAAATCACAATGGAATGGTTGAAAAAATAGATTAATCCTTACTAGAGTATTGTAAATTCTTGATTAATCCATAAGCTACTATTATAGATGCCAATAAAAAAATTTCGTTTCAAGCTAAATGGATAACTTAGTTGGACTGCAATACATATTTGATGCCAACAGGACAATGTCACAGCCCATACAACTCATACAATTTCCTGGTCGTCTGATCTTAAAAAGTGGTAATGTCGTCGATTGGTCAAGTCTTAAGAAAATTTTCGTCAAGAAATCCGAATTTGTGTAGTAGGGAAATGTCTAAACGAAAGATCTAAAATTATTTATTCCTGTCGATTATCTCCATTATAGCAGTATTTCTCAAACTGGGGGCCGCGGCACCTACGGGGCCGTGAATTTTTTACAAGGGGGCGCGAAACATTTAAGTATTTCTATTAAATTTATTTACTCTTTAAAAATTTTAAATTCTTTTTAAAAAATAAAAAAAAAATTAAGTATTTGTAAATGTATTTATTTGTGTTTAACTGCGAGCAATCTTGTACATCTTTCCTCCCGGAAAACTCGTGGGATTGTGTAGCGTGTGCTAAAAAGGTCGTTCACAACACAGATACACTCTTTTCGAATTGATAGAGGTTTCACGTGAAATTGATATTTTCATAAAAATATGTGCATTCTGAAATGGTGTGTTGTGGTCTCAAAAATTTCGACGTTTGAAAGGACACTCCCACATATACAGTAAACTTCAGCGTTTTAATGAGTAAAGATTGTGTTATTTAAATTCGGAATAGCATACAATTATTTTTTTCTTTTTTTAATTTCAACTTCTGTTCGATTTTCGCACTTTGTTTAACTCTTTTCTGAATGATCGTCTTAATGATTGAATTTTTTTTTTATACTTTCACGGTTAGCTTTAGAATCATATTGCTTGTAAAACTCAAGTAATTCATCATACCCTCTATTTTTTTAGATTTCGATTCTTGTGCTGATTAGCCTTCATTTTCCATAAAGCTGAATGTTTTTTATATATATCAATAAAATTAACCAAAACATCCTTGGAAATGCACCGTAGATCTGACATATTGCGAATTAAATGGCACGCCCATAAAAATTCAAGTAATCAACTCCAAGTCACTTCAGGTTTGTGGCCGACTGCTGAAGCCAAGTAAGTTACATTCACGGCCACTGGCCACAAAAAGCCATGCTTCTTATTACTCATAAATGTATGTGTTTTCATGTAATTAATAAGTTTTTCTTCCATTTTATTTTTTTGCAGAATTATTACAATTATTACGATGAAATGATTCTCAGAGGTAAACAACTTTCTTATTGATAAACAAAATTCTGATTAATTAGAAACGGCCATATTGAATAACCTACCGCTTTTATACTTCAATGTTGGTAGATCAAACTTAGCCATGGCCACAACGTGGCTTGTGGCCTGTTGCCGCAAATGTAACTTTCGCAATACATTTTCATTGTGCGTGCATCTAGTGGCCTGTGGCGTTGTGGTGGTAAATGTATTTCGTGGCTTATGTGTGCTGGAAGAGGAAAGGAAAACTGTCGGTATTAGACACACGATTTTGGGCGGTAATCGTCGCGTGTCTTCTTATCCACACACCTACGCGAAATCCTCTGGAAACTGGGAGTGCAGTGGATTGCTCTTACGCAAATTCCATCGTGTATGACCAGCTACTGTCGGACTGTGTAGTTTCTTGTATTACTATTAAAAAAGTTAACAAAGTGAAGTTATTAAAACAAGTGCGTTTTAAAATAATCTAAAATTCATAAATTTATTTTTATATCCGAGGTAATTATTATTATTGCTTTTAATTAACTAATAAATTTAATTGCTATTTTCATAAAATTTTAACGACTTCAGTATTGGATTTAAAAATGGATAAGTCGCTAGTAAAAATACATAAAGAGCGAAAAAATAATGAACTTGTACCAGAATCAGTAGAACTATACCATCTGCAACAGATTCAACTTTACCAGGAACTTCTCCGTTAACAAAAAAATTAACAACTTGTAATAAACGAAAAGTCGCCGCAGATAATAAGCCTCAGTTAAAAAATCGTAAATATAATTTTGATTATTTGAAATATGGATTTATTTCCTCAACACAGGCTTCACAAAATAAATAACTTTTGTTTCATGGAGATGCGATGAGTAAATTCGAAAATATAAATTTTTAAAATTTCATCTATTAAGCAAAATTTGCCACATTTTTCAAAATTTCAAAAGACCGTATCTTGGTCATAAATGAATGGCAACAAAAAATTACTATTTTCAATATTGCCAATCTTCCTGTAAAATTCCATTAAAATGAAAGCTAGTCCATTCACAAATATACACAAAATTGAACGATTTTCTGAGTAACGACCTTATAGGATTATTTCCTTTTCGTATACACAAAAAAAATCTCCCCTCCCAAGCAAAAATAGGAAATTACCAATGATGAAACTTAAGATATTCCGCGAAATCAACACACATATACCGAATGCAAATGGCGGCATACACTTTCCGAGTATGAAGACTACAGTCCGCAGAGTTTTCAAAATAAACGAATGCTTTCGGAAAGTACATCATTCCATCTAACGATGATGAAATAAATTAAAAACGCCAAATTGTATGCAAAATATATAAAAACAAAAAATTGTTGCCGCTACCATAGTTAACATTTGTTTAATCACAGCTGACTGCCAATTCCAATAATTGACGTCTACACACAACTGCGTTCGCAAAACACAATTTAATGAAACTTGTTAATTCCAATAATTGACTTTCAAACAAATTATGATTACAAACGAGAATATGATGTATGCTGGAATAAATATCTTGGTGGAGTGTAGCGGTTAAATAAAAAGAAATTTGTCACTCTATTATTCACTCAATTATTTATTGTAAACGATAATACTAATGAAAAAATGAAAATTAATTACTTGAACAATTATTTCGATATGTCAAATTTACTTCCTTCAACTTACACGTAAAAGCTTCGAAACTTCACTTACAATTCACTAATTCACTGTATTGTTATGTATTAAATTACTAAAGGAAATTGAAATGTACAAAAAAAACTATATTTTACTCGAATTTATCCTTTTCTATTCAATAATCACAAATTAGAAAATGATGCTACGTTATAATTTTATTTCGATATATATAAGGTAAAAACAATTTTCCTTTCTATTTCTTAACTAATATATTTACTAATGGCTGAAAGTAAATAGTAATTAGAACTCAAGGTAGATCTAATTTCCAATTATTATGTTGTGTAAAAATGACCTAATGGCATATTTTTTACACGATGAATAATTGTTAGAAATTTCGATTTACTTGAGTGAATTAGTTAAATGGCTGAAAGAAAAAATTAAGAATCAAAAAATTCAATTGTTCTTGTTAAATTCATACATGTGTGTATGACCAACACCTGGCATGCGGACACAATGAAATTTAACTCAAATTGAAAATAAATAATTAATTTACAAGGTTACCTTGAATTTGATTGAAATTTGTTGCTAATAAAATTTCAATCAATAAACTCACTTGAAATTTGTTGAAGTTACGAATTGCCTTTGAAATTTATACTGCTCCAATTGTTGAAAAATGGTAATGTTGCTGAAAGTTCTATTTCCCTTTGATCGATGACACTTTGAATAAACTTGCAAATTGTGGGAGGAATGCTATTGCATGTGCTCGCACTTTGACAACTTTGAATATAAGAAGACAGAATGAAGAATGAACCCCCTTTTTATAGAAAAAATTGTTCCGATTTCATATCCATAAAAATGAATTATACAATTTTTGAGCTTAATTTGACTACAATGTGTGAATTTATTGTAGTCATTTGATGCCAAATTACAAATTGCATTTTTTGACATCTTTCCATAGAAGTTGGTTTTAATTTCACGTAATTATGATAAGTTTTCCGAATCTGTGCCATAACTTATCGATACGCCATCTTTTAGTTCAATTTACTAAATTCCTCTCAGAATTCATTTTCGTTCATCTTTATTCGTGTCCCTTTCACACCTTTGTGTCTCTTTCGCACTCATTGGTGTAAAGGGAATTTCGAAAATTCGCGAATTACCCGTAACTCGTGAAAAATATCGCGACGCGAACGCGCCCATTAAATTCTACGTCTCTTTTCACCCCGGGGTGATATGTCAAACATCGCGAAAGTAGGGAGTTTGACTGTTTATTTTTATGCGAAATGTCAGCCGCGTGCGAGTGATAATAATGTTAATTTTTAAGTTAAAAATAGTGTTTTGTGTGGTAAAATGTGATATCATCGTGGGATTCATTGATTATTACACAGGTTTGTAAAAATTTGTTAAATTTATATGTAGGTTTTATGTAAATTCCCACCTTTTCCAATACCGTGTTTACCTGCCAAGGTGAGTTTTTGTTTTGTAAAATTCTCATCTCAGGTATTCACGAATCTATTGAAAGGAGGTTTATGTGTGCCCTGGCATGGGTACTAACATATTCTTTATGTTTTATGTTTTGTAGTAAGGATTTTATTTAGCTTTGCATGGTTTGTTATTGTTTGTATGTGCTTTGCATGGTTTAACTAACATAGTTTTGTTGTGATTTTAATTCTTTATTTTGATTTAGTTCAATTTTTTAATTCATTTTTATTTATTTCAGGTCGTCGTGGGACCTTTGCACCTGTTGATACACCAGGTGCTGGTAAGATTTTTTTTTATTTTTATTCTAATTTTTCCTTTCTTTTTAGGTTGGTCGAACACATTATTGTTTTAATTTCCTTTATCATTGCACTATAAAATTTGAGTATGCGAAAATAAACAGAAAAAGGTTCGATGTCTGCTATAAATTGAACTTTCTTTTCAATTATGTCATAATTTTGATAGTTATTCCTCTCTGAAAATAGCAACATTCAAACGAAAATATATTAGTAACCAAAACTTTTTTTACTATAGTCACTTCTTCTTCCAGTTCAAGATCTGCCTTACACAAGTACAAATTTATCTACTTTAGTTGATTTGTACGAAACTTTGCAAATTTCATGAATTCGAGAGTTCTCTAAATCTAATTACATACATATAATACCCCGAAATCTTTATTTTTGACACGTCATTACCTAATTTTATGCTTTTTCTCAAACTATGTGCAATTCTGATCATGATAATACGCACAAATTTTACGCAAAGTTGTATTAACTTTTCGTGTTTTTTTTTTTTTTAGATTTCAGGGGTAACCCCCCTTAATGAAAAAAAGACCTATGTGTGTAATTTGTTTCAAGCAATTATCAAACGACAATATACAAAATTAACTGATGACCTGCTAAAAGCATCTTTTGAAGTTACACTACTGATTGCAAAAGCCACAAAAACTTATACGATAGGAGAAGATCTTATATTACCAGTACCAATTAAAATTTGTGAAATTTTACACAGCGATAAAATTGCTAACTGTTTGAAGTTTATTCTTATTTCAAACGATACTATGAAAAGAAGAATTGATATCATGGGATGTAATATTAAAGCTCAACTAATATCTCGTATTAAACATAGGAGCTTCTTCGCAATACAACTTGATGAATCTACTGACATAACAAATTATGCACAGTTAATGGTTTTTGTAAGATTTCAGTATAACTGCCAAATTCATGGCAATTTACTGTTTTGCCGGGAGCTTTATGGAGTATTGACATTTTTGTAGAAGTTGATGAGTTCCTTTCAGAGAATGATCTTGAATGGTCAAAAGCATAGAGAAAACAGTATCAGAGTCGAAAGCTGTATGTTCAGAATTTTGGCACAGAGCTTTTGCTCAAGTGCTCCTAATCTACTTCCAATAGCACATGGCTGGTCTGAAAGCAACACATACATACAAAGCTCGTTCGATACTGTTAAGCAATCAGTAGCCAGTACACACAATATAATACCATAAATGGCACAAGAACTAGATATCGCATGCAGTACCATAAAAACTATACAAAATTTATATGGCTGATTGGTACATTCCGGAATGGACCACAACATTTTGAATGATGTATACGTCGAGTAATTCATATTTTTTCGTATCTTAAGTATGAAGTCGACCAAATCTATATAAAACTGCTATTATAAAAAATATTTGCTTTCGGCCCACTCTAAAACATGTTTTGGTCCATTCCAGAATACACTACCCATTTCACAATCTGTATGCCATACGACATCTAGTTCTTGTGCCATCTATGATAATACCTACTGAGAGTAGCTACATGCTTCCGGTGCGATGGCCACCGGTCGGCCCACATCGAACTGCATAAGGCCTGAAACACAATTGGAGCTTTTCAACCAGCTTTATGCCCAGCTTTCTGCAAAAGCTGACTGAAAAAGCCGAATTGAACACAACTGGCGTTTTTGACATTTCCAACTTTAGCTTGGTTATTTATGTTGAGAACTTTTATTAAGGAACGACAGTTAATGTTTCCGATTTTCCAAAATTACGATAAATTCATGCTTTTTTAGATAGTTTTGAGATGTACCAATTATATGTAAAAATAATACTGAGGTTTTTTTCTGTCCCAGAGGAACTGTTTATTTTTTACTCACTATATAAGTTTTCTTCCATGTGTCAACAGAAGCCATCTAATATTCGACATTCGCACAGTTGGCAACATTAAAAATTCCCTCAAGTTGGCAGTCACTGTGCTTGAAATTTGCAATTTTATCAAATCTCAAGTCAGCTGGCAAAAAAGTTAAAGCTCCAATTGTGTTTGTCTACATTGATTTACATTGTCAACATATCTCAAGCTGGCTGAAAAGCTCCAATTGTGTTTCAGGCCTAAGTCGGCTTCGCTGGAATGTATGCACGCACACAGCACTTAGCCGTATATAAAATTTCTACAGTGCATGTGCATCTCGTGGTGAGTTAACAAATAATTATTTGCGAATAATTCACCAAATAACGAATAATATTTGTAATCAAATAAATTTTTATTCGATTTTTCATTTTATTCGGTTTTTTATCTTTTATTTTTATTCAAATAAAAAATGCCCATCTCTGGAGTTTATAGCAGATGACAATGGCAAAGCCGAGATCATTTCATTTCTCTGTTGACTGTTGAGCGGCAAACAACATTGACTATTTTTAGATGAGAGATGGCTATTTGAGATTTTTTAATTTTCCTGAAAAAGGATCTGAAAAATATAAAGAACGGTTAAATATATGCTGGGAATCTGAAGATTAAATTACAAAATTTAAAAGCCCTCAAATTTGTGAATTATATTTTGAGGGCAGATACATGTCTGTGAGAAAACTTTTTTTCTGATGCTGTTGCATCCCTTGGGCTGAATACGTCCGATTCGATTGAAGTAAAAGATATTTTTAACCTAGGTGGCGCTGGGGAGAAGATATTCTCGAAAAACTAGTTTTAGTACCATTTATTCATAATTGTGGTGGGAGCGGCGGTTGTTCAAGGTCGGAAAACTCGGAATATTAATGAGGACACCAAACTGTACAAATCTACCACACTAGAACTCTCCTTGACCTTTTGTAAGTCAGAACCTACCCATTGTCTGGGTTATTACAGTGAAAAGGCAAAATTGAATTAGTGCGATACTTCGTTGAACCACGAGACTTCTTGGGGATGGCAATTATTTTAGAATACTTCCAAGTTCTAGGGTTCGCAGATCTTAAAATTATGTTGTTAAAAAAATAGGTGAGATTTGAAAGTATTACAGGCAGAAGAACATTTATGATTGACAAAACCTCGAAATCTAAGCTCGAAAATAGAAAAATTGAATTTCTGGTAAACAAATCAGAACATCAAATAAGAGCATGCTAAAATAGTTAATACCCCGTTCATATAGCCAGTCACAAGCAAAACAATAGAACTGACGAGAGTATTCCCTCAGTCCTCAATATGAAGAAATAAAGTTTAGTCCAGCAGAAGCATTAGAATTAATCTTCGATTTGGGTTTATCCAAGAAAAAGATCCCATAATAGAGATTCTTGTAATGAAATAAATTCAAGGCGAATTTAGTCAATATGAAATTAACTGAGTTTACTGCCAAATCCGCAGCTCGGGTATTGAGTGGGAAAGAAACTCTTGCAATTAAAAAATCTTTAAAAAAAAAGTAATTTCTATGCAAAAGCGGGCGTTTCGTAACAACAGGAACCGTATTACTCATCAGTACAGCTTAGTTCTTGCCTGCCATATACGCCAAAGTGCACAGTCAAGTTTATCTCATATATGCACTTAAAACAGTTTTTACAATTTACTACGCAATTACTTGAATGCATATCAAGATTAGTCCTATGCGGTACTAGCATTTCATAGAGAGAGATTTCTATGCAAAAGCCGTACTGATGAGTAATACGGCTCCTGCTATTACGAAATGCCCACTTTTGCATAGAAATTTCTTTTTTTTTTTAAATATTTTTCAATTGCAAGAGTTTTTTTTCCACTCAATTCTCGAGCTGCGGATTTGGCAGTAAACTCAGTCAATTTCATATTGACTAAATTCGCTATGAATTTATTTCATGCTGCGAATCGAACTCGTTATAGACAGTCTGGACTTTTCTAAAGTTTTTTTATTATTATCTTTTTTTTATTTTTATTTAACAAAAAAAAAAGCATGTTGGGACTCGTCCTCGTTACAGACAGAATTTGGGCTTTTCTAAATATTTATTACTATCCAATGTAGTATATTAGATGCCTACACATATACAGATGAAAATAAAAGTGAAATAAAGTGAGTTCCTGTATTTTACCGGAAGAATTAAATGATCTAAATAAAATTTATATTGAAGATTATAATACTGAAAACCAAAATATTACGGATATATGCGCAGATTGTGAGAAGCGTGAAAAGTCTCGCCATTTTTATCAGATGAAAGTTACCAAACTAGAAAAATGACTGGCCGAATTTAAAAAACAAAATAATTCTTTAAAAAAAGTTTGGGAGTTATCTAGAAAGGAACTTTGCTGAATAAAAAGCAGTAATATTAATATGAGAAACAAAATATGTAAAACTACAGTTGCAAGTACCCATTAATTCAGTTAATGTTGCAGAAGACTCCAAGAAATTTTGTATGTACTTCTTAAAAGTGAAAATTTCTATCCATCTAAGAAAAAAGAAATCTGTCTGCAATTTTCATAGAGGGAAGCTAGGAGTCAAGCTGCCTTCATCAAAATCCATATATAACTGGCTTTCATTCCGATAACTAATTTGACAGCTGGAATTCAATTTGAGGTCTTAGAGAAAATTAAAGGGCAAGTCTCTGCAATGAATTCAAAATCCCGGCAATGTTGTATTGATGCATGATGAAATTACTATTAACAGAGGCTTGAAGTTTAACAAGGCTTATGATAAAACTGAAGGCTATGTTGATTACGGGTACGGTGATAATAAAAGGCAACCTGGTATTGGAAAATCTGTGTGCGTCTTTATGGTGAGGAGTCTTTTCTCAAATTGGCACCTGCCTATTGCTAATGCTGTTTCTAAAAATTTCATTCCTGTTGACATATTAAAAATGCTTCTTGAGGAGGAAATTTATTCGTTCGTGATTTAGTGTCTGACCAAAGTAGCGTAAACCGTTCAGTATATAAGAAACTCGGACCAGTGGATGAAGAAACTCCATTGTTTATTACAACGGTGAGAAAATTATTTGCCTCTTCGACGTACGTCATCTGTTGAAATCTGTAAGAAATAATTTGTTAAAATACCGCTTTGAAATTGAAAATAAAGGGTATGGAAGCTGGAAAGTCTTAACGGAACTTTAGAATAAATATTCTATTTCTAAAACTATAGTTTGCCCTAAACTAAAACATGAGCACACAAATCCCAACACCTTCCAAAAAATGACTGTTTCATTAGCTACACAAGCGATTAGCGCAAGTACTGGTTACGGGAATTCTAACAACGAAAAATTTAAGACTGTTCAGTGAAAATGTGCAAAATTATATTGATGTCACTGCAGAGTTATTTGAAAAATTCAACAATCTTTTTGATTATCTTAACAGTCAGTCATTACATGTGCGAAATCCTTATAACTTCCTTCTTAAAAAAATTGGTCAAGTTAGAGACTATTTATAAGAGATGATATAAAACTCCAAAACTAGAAACCATTGTCTCAAAAGATTTATTCAAACTATTGAAGGTGTACTTCAACTTCCGGATATTTTATTCAAAGAATTTGAAGATTGATGTTATTTATGCACGAATAAGTTGAACCAAGATCCGTTAGAGAAGCTTTTCAGCAAATTTAGATACAAGAAAGGAAACCTTTCAGTATGGGAATTTAATTATACCCTAGAACGAATAATATTGGCTGAAATTATATTTGTGTCAAAATTTGCTAATTGCCAACAAGATTATGATGAAATGCTGGAAATTGACTGGAAAGCTATTCATGATACAGAAAATCAATCATCCTGTAATGAGAATGACAAAGCATCACATTTATCTGAGTCTGATGTTAATAAATCTACTCAAAGCTACTCAAAATATGGACAATATTTTGTCTGTAGATATTTTGCCCGATGACTTATCATTTGTAGAAGTTTAAGGCACGGAATTATCTGATAACGCAATACGTTATTTTTTCTGGGTACGGTATATACAAATTGTTAAAAAAAGCACCTGGTAAATATTGTGAATCTTGCCGTCAAAATATTCAGAATGACTCAATTCTGTTGTTTCCTCATCAAATTAACTTTTAATTCAATTCAAAAATTTTAAAGAAGGTTCGCTTCTGTTACATGCATAAACGAGATGCAACTCATTCTCTATAAACGAGACACAATTGTACATACATACATATGACATGCTTGCTTCATGCGGAATTACAAGTTCTAGCAATAAAGAAATGTAAACAGGTAGATACATACATACCTACATCATTTCCATTGCAAGCAGAATTGTATTTCCTATAAATGCATATACAAACATACCTACATGCTAAAAACCATTCATTACTGACCTACGTCACTTGCTTAATCAGTTGAAAGTAAATCAAGCATAATACCCCTGCGCGCAAAAGTTCTCACGTTGTAAAATGATAACCTTGCGCCAGCGGTAGAACATGAATGGTTCACATTAATGATGTCATAATAACAAGCGGCAACCGCTTAATCATAATTGACATTCATGTGTATATATGTAGCAATGGCAAAGCTAAAAAAGCTTTGCGGAAATAAAAATATATATGTAATAATAGCAAAATGAAAAGAATTTTGCGGAAGATGTTAAAATGCGGAAATTGTTGCATGTATATACATAGCCGCGAGTGCCATCAGGAAATAGAAATAGTAAGTGAACAATTTGTATAAATATAATTGTATTTCTAGAGTAGGAGGCAGTCAGTAGTAAGCACACAGTAGTCGGTAGTCAGTAGTAAGTAGTCGAAAGTCGTAAATTAACAAGTGAAGTACCAACAGAAGCCAGTGTTTTTATTCAACAAGGGAGCTAAGCTTATTCAAGCTACTCCATAACAACAACAAGGGAGCTAAGCCTATTCAAGCTACTCCAATATAACAACAAGGGAGCTAAGCTTATTCAAGCTACTCCAATTTAACAACAAGGGAGCTAAGCTTATTCAAGCTACTCCAATTTAACAACAAGGGAGCAAGACTAAACTACTGTGAAATTCTATACAGACGAATAACAACTGAAGACCTCCCCAGGAATGTTCTTATGAGACACTCTAGAAGTAACTCATTAGGCATATGAGAATATACATAACACTTCAGGCACCAATGGAAGAATTTTCCATTACTTGCAAAAACGCTGTATCAATATTTAATAAAATTTTTGAAAAAGACTTATTCAAAACCGGAATTTTTGAAAGTATTATTGATATATGCATCAAGAGGAAATCTATTTGTTATAATGAAAACTACCCTTGCTATTTTCACCGAAAATACCGAAAATCAATGCTTGAATTAATAATTTTAGTGCTTTTTAGAACAAATTTCACTTGGCAGTTAGACAAAGTTAAAAAAAAATTATGAGGCTCGACAAAGACTTAAAATCTTGAACCCATAAGAAACAAAAGAAGTTAAGTTATCAGACTTTATCAAAGTTGCCCATTTAATTGAGATTGTGCAAGACTTTTGAAATTTCTCCACCGAAAACCATATATTGTAATTTTTTTACGGGAGAAAATGATACTTGTTTTGTTTCCATAACCATAACTGTGAATTCGTAGAGAACAGAAGTGAATCCGCCAGACTTAGGAACGTCATAACCAAGGACCCTAGTGTTCCCTCCTTCCTGAAGAGGGACGATGACACCTACACCGAAATTGGTGAAGAAACTTTAGAGCTGCTTATGAAAACCCACTTTCGTGGGAACTCTGAAGCCGACCACACTTATAATAATATCGAGTACGCTGGTACTCAAAACTTAGAAGCTGTACGGGACATTGTCACCAAGGAGAAAATGGAGTGGGCAATTCAATCATTTGCTCCCTATAAATCACCAAGAATCGATAGCATCATTCCTATCATGTTGCAGAAACTGCAAGAACTTGTAATTCCGGGACTGATGATGACTTGTAAAAACTGCCGACTCCAGTCCTATGTCACATGCATCTGGAAGCGAACCAATGTGATCCTCATTCGTTAGGCAGGTCGTAGCGGGCACCTGACTGCTAAGGACTTTGGACCCATCAGCCTTACATCGTTTCTTCTGAAGACTTTTGAGAGGAAGCGTCCATGGACAGCCTGCTTTGGGAATATGAGATATCTAGATTACAGCACGCATATTTAATAGGTAAATCGGTTGAAACTGTGCTACATGCCGTAGTAGGAACCCCTAAGAAATCAATCGAGAAAAAATAATACTCACACCATATACTCCTTGAAATCGAAGGAGCATTTAACTTTGTTAGTTTAGAAGCCATCCAGGATGCCCTGACTGGTCTAAGAGTTGAATCCTATATATGTACATGGATTAACTCAATGCTCAGTAACCGCTTAATAAATGCAGAACTTGGGTAAAAATAAGGTTAGCAGGAGGTTGTCTAACTAGGGGTACTCCACAAGGAAGAGAACTTTCATTTCGACTGTGGTTATTGGTGTTTAATGGTATTCTCATCTCTTAAAAAAGGGAGGGTACAAAAGCGATAGCATATCTTGATGACTTAGTCATCCTGATCTCGGGGAAATTTTTACCGATAATCAGTGAACTATTTCAAGGAGCATTCCAAAAGCTCCTTAACTGGGCTAAATGCTGCGGTCTAGGCCCGCAAAGACCGAACTAGTCCTTTTTACACGGAGGAAAGTTATTCTGACTATCACTCCACCAAAACTGGATAACATTACTCTTGATTTTAAAACTGAAGCCAAATACCTAGGAGTGACATTAGACTCCAAATTAAATTGGAGGATAAATGTGAATGAGCCTGTCAAGAAGGCGGCTATTGCGCTGTATGCCTACAAGAAAACTTTTGGCAAGAGATGGAGATCACACCCTCGTATCGTAAGACCTATCCTGGCATATGGGGTTCTGGTATGGTGAAAATTCTTACTAAAATGCAGAGAGCTGCCCATTTAGGCATTACAGGAGCTCTTTGAACAGCACCAACGTCAGCAGTGGGGATTATGCTCCGGCTCCTGCCCCTCGACATTCATGGGAGGTAAATAGCTGCAAAGAGTGCACTAAGCCTTAAAGATCCGGGCTGTTGGGTAACAGCAGACATTGGGCACAGCAGAATACTGAGGAACATTCCTGAATATTGTATACGGGGAGCGCTACGGATTGCATTGTTCCAAGACTAGACTTTGAGAAAGCGTTCTCTACTAGCATTCATACTAGAGAGAAATGGGAGGGTAATCGCATGACAATTGACTCTGATATATGTGCTTTTACGGACGGTTCCAAAATTGATGTAGGAGTGGGTGCCGGGGTATACTCCGCACTTCCTCAAACACAGGATCCGTACTACCTACCGGAGCACTGTAGTGTGTTCCAGGCGGAGGTCCAGGCCATCTGCAAAGCAGCAATGCTCCTGCGTACATTTTGTGACGTACTCCGTGATCGAGTTATCAGGATTTACATTGACAGCCAAGCGGAAATCAGAGGTTTGGACTCGAGCACCATTAGATCGCTCCTAATGGAACTGTGTCGCTATGAGCACCGGAAACTGAGTGCTAACCAAAGAGTTATTCTCTGCTGGGTACCTGGTCACAGGTCTGCAAGCTGACAAATCGCCGAGATTTGTCCCGTAAAGACTGAATCTCTGCTGAAGAAGAATCGTTATGATGTGCGTAATCTTACCGCAGTTATTACGGAACACTGTCTCTTTGGAAAGTATGCAGATCTCAGGCAAACTCCATACAATGACTTCTGCAGAGCTGTATGGACGAAGAAGAGGTTGAGAGCGTTAAGCAGTTGTTGTATGAAAACCCTAACCTTGCTAAGCATAGGAAAAATACGCTTGGTAGTTACTTTTTCTGCGAACTTGGGGAATTATCAGACGAAGAGTTGAGGGACCTAGTAAGGTTCATTAACTCTTGTGGCTGGTTTCATCGCACCCCCTAGCTCTTTGTATATCTTTTCTAGGTAGGGTTCCAATATAGTGGCATCAAAATGGAGCATATCTGGTCTAAGTGTGGCTGATTGCACACCTTCTTACAATGGCCGCCGCTCTAACCTAACCTAACATAACCTAACCTTCCATAATAATACAAGAGGGAAATATGAAATACATAAAAAAAATAACACAAGAAAGTTATTTTATGAAATTTCAAGAAAGTCCAAATAACTAACAAACGATGATATTTTACTAAGATCTAATTTTTATACTCTGGTATGTTCTAACTCAAGGTATCATCGTTTAAATATGATTCCCTATTTACGAGACAGCCTGTATATTTGAACAAAATTTGTAAAAATGAAAACACCTTCATATGGAAAATAAAAATAAAATTAAATTTGAATTTCCCAGCACTATTTTAAGTTCCCAGTTAATCCCTATCAGCATGCGTAATTATTTTTCTTATAACAACTGCACCGAAAATTACTAACAAAAATAACCTACTCTTTCTTCAAGGACTTTCAAAACTAAAATGAAAGCAAAAAGGATTGAATCGTTAGTGGGTTCCGCCTTGAATAAGGACTTATGACTGTGCAACCAAAATGATATATGTATTTGGCAGTCCTATAAGTTGGTACATATCTCTACATTTAAAATACCATCAAAAAAAAAAAAAAAATACAAGATAGATATAATTAGTTCTTTTGTTACACTTTTAATTGAATTTCAAGAGTTTAGGCACAAACTTTGGTTACTTATTTTGTTTGTTTGTGAAAGTGGTAACAGTACTGTGTTGTTTACCAAATGTTGTTTACAAAAATAGAAGAAAAAAAACTTGGTTATTTCGTACGGCATTCCGTTTTACAACACCTTATAAATTCAACCACTTGGAAGAGAATTATTACAAAAGATTCACGATGTGGATATAAAAGTCGTCCCATGAGTACACGAGACAACAATTTACTTTGGACCGCCATGGCCTTCATCCTTGGAACTTTGCTCTTTGGGCATTTAAAAAAAAAACGACACTTATTCTTCTACTAAAAAATCAACTAAGTCGCATATTGTCCCCGATTTAACCCATAAATATTCATATAAAATTACTTATATACTTACGAAATCGGTGTACCCCAAATAAAAGCTATTTTCTAAAACTCCATTAAATCCCCTTCTCATAAACACTTTTCCACAAAGTAATTGGTAATTTTCTGTCTAGGCGGATCCGAATTTGTGAACAAGAACTTTCGTAGAATTTTTTCTCTCGATTAACTTTTTTTTTTTTTTTAAATAATGAAAGTCAACCTTTTCCACAACGGTGATTTCGACTATATACCGTCACACAATAATTGTTTTGGGATAAAGCATTAAGTGCAAACCTTTACCATTAAGTACATTTAATTCTTTTGGCTACAAAAGATATTCCTTCCATGTTTTATCGACCGTTTGACCTTTTATCTACTAAGACTACAAGCGGAATGGTCTCTCCATTATTCGGTTCATCGACTTGGGTAATGTTAGCAAAAGTTATTTTCATGTAATTCAACATTTATCCTAAGGACGAACGTATAGATACGTATGTAAATTATTTGGTTTATATTCACATTGAAGGCGATTTTCTCTAGCAAATTGCTAATTTTGCCAAAATATTCTTCTGTTTGCAAAAGGAATTAGTACTTGTCATAGACTGGTAGAATTTTGATGACCCAAGGTCCAGCTATTCTTGTTTGCTCAGTTTTATGTCTGAGATCCTCGTTTATTAGTGATTGACCTATTTATGGTGAACATTTTCAATTTTCTTATAAATTAGTAGTTATGGCATAAATGTGAAAAAAATGGTTTCCCGTAAGGAGAAAAATAGTGACTCATAGTTAGATGTGTCATTGGAACAAGTTTGTTGTGAGTGGTCCTGGAATCAATGGATTCACATCTATGATCTCGAAGAATTTCGTGAACCAGTTCAATTCTTAAAGTTGATATGAGACAACTATATAATAAATTTAGTTTCCATTTTCTTTCAACAATACAATTTCTTCCTATCAATTCGAAAGCACGTCTTCCAACGAAATATTATGTTTCATTAGGCCCAGTGTGGTGTGGTAGTTAACATAAATTTGACTAGACTGGAAATGTAATTAACTTGACATAGGACCCTAGGTGCACCAAACGTATGCAATGTGAGTTCTTCAGTATATGTAAAAATTCCTTAACATCACTTCAACATGAATATAATCAGTGAAAACCAGCATTATCGCCTCCTTGATTTTCTTTGGAATAGAAAATGAGGGAAAGCTACAGCGAGAAGAATCCTTGTACATATATAACTAAGATCTTAAATTTAGATTCAAGTTTATAGCAAGATGAGTGTCCTTAAAACTGCAACCATTCATTGGCTTATTGCGCACTGATTTCCTTTATAGCTCATACTATAATCTCACTCTTCCAAGGAAGAGCAAAATGTTTTTGGATAAAATTTCCTCGGAGTCAGCAGGCTTCAAAAAGCATAAGTCAAAGGTACCGGGGTTTCATTCTCTTCTATGTATAACCTCAACATACATCAGTGGGTGATATAGATACGTATCCGATGCATGTGTTTGTTAAGTTTGTAGTGTCCAGTTAAGATTGCTGAAATGATTCTAGGTTGATTCATAGACAGCATTATAATACCCAGGCTTTTGGTTGGTTAAACACTAACCAGCCTCAATCTATTAACTAATGTCTTTGAATAGCTACTATCAGAATGTTAGGGGAGTACGTTCGAAAACTGAAATTGTCCGCATAGCCGCAATTTCAAATAATTACGATATTAGATGTTTTACTGAAACAATTTTTACAGTCATATGTCTACAGCAGTGAAATTCTTGATGACAGGTATTTAATTTATAGAAAGGACAGAAATTTGGATTTCACGGGTAAAAAGGATGGTGGCGGATGTCTTATAGCTGTCCGACGTAACTATAACTCTTTTCGAGTGCAGACAATGGAATCTGAACACAAAGGGATCTGTGTAGTCATAAAATAAAGGAATTTTACTCTCTATATATGCTGTGCTTACTTAGCTCCCCAAACCTCATACGATCCATATAACTCTTTATTTTCTAGCATAAGTGACAAAATTTTGCAGCTACCTTTAAACTCTAGAGTTCTTTTCTTAAGTGATTTTAAGTTTCCATAACTTCGATGGACTCTTGATGAGACGGACAATTATATGCGCGTCTGAGGCCTACAGTCTTGCTTCTCAGTGTATCCTTAATAATATGGGACTATGTTGCTCGCTCGAAGCAATACAATAATCAATTTAATCCTAATAGTAGACTCTTAGATCTGGTATGGGACTAGTATTGCTTCCTACAATATCGAAATATCTTCATCTATGTGCCCACTCTCCAAGATTGATCCCCACCACCACCTCTCGACATAAGATTAATATAGACACAACTGAACACTGCCCGAGATCTGTTTACGAAGGTAAGAAACTACCAACGTGGTAATTATGATAGCCTCAATTACATTCTAAGCAACAGCAATCTGTCGTCTATTCTCTCACCTGATCTTGACCTATCCTTCGAACAACTCTATGATACTTTATACCAAGGTATTAATCTCTAGGTACCAGCAGTTAACAAACATAATCACTTTCCAAAATTGTATCCCCTTCAGCTCATAAGAGTACTCCAAGAAAAGGACAGATACAGACACCTGCATAAAATCAATCCACATCCAGAAATTTATAAGACCTTCTCTTATCTTAGAAAAATGTCAAAGTCAGTCTTAAAAGAATGTTACCAGAAATATGTTGAAAGTACAGAAAACTCCCTTAAAGGTAATCTCAGGTATTTCTGGGCGATTTTAGAAAAAATTTAAAGCGATCTAATGTTAACCCAAAAGAATTAACATATAATGGAAACACTTCTACATCTCCCAAATCTATAAGTGAAATGTTTTCAATCTATTTCAAATCTGTTTACGACAATAGGGAGCCTAATATCACTTCTAGCTCTCAACAGAACCACTCGATTAATATCAAACTAGACCCCATATTTCCGGAGGATGTTAATTTAATTCTAAACGATCTGGAATATAATAAAAATGCAGGCCCTGATGGCATTCCTAACATCGTCTTCAATAAATGTGCACCCAGTCTTGCAGAACCTCTCTTCAAATTACTCAATCTTTCCATAAACAGCAAAATTTACCCTGCAAGCCTCAAAAATTGTTTCGTTATGCGCATCTTCAAATCAGGTGACCCAAAACTGATTACTAACTATCTTCCTATATCTATTTCCAATGCACTTGCACGTATATTTGAAAAAGCGATATACAACCAACTGCTCCAACTAACCAAACCATACATTTCGGAGCACCAAAATGGATTTCTACCTGGTCGATCGACAGTTTCAAATCTAGCTCTGCTTACGGACTCAATTGCCTCGGCTCTTGACGACAACAAGCAGCTAGACTCTATTCATACGGACTTTAGCAAGGAATTTGATAAAATAAACCACAACCTATGTATTTCCAAAATGGCTAGCTTGGGCTTTCATCCGGGACACCGCATCGTAGTCTTTAACGGTCAGCAGTCCTAATTATTCCAACAGATTTCCGGTGTACCTCAGGGCACCATACTTGGACCATTATTATTTCTCATTTACATTAATGACTTACCTTCCCTCTTCTCATCTGCCTGCCTATTATATGCAGATGATGCCAACATTTATAGGGTTATTAACAACATTACCGACTGCGTCCTTCTTGAAAAGGATATTCTTCAATTAGAAAAATGGTGTCAAGAGAACTGCATTGAAATTAACGTTAGTACATGTAAGTGTATATCTTTTTATCGTAGAAGGGATTTTATCTCCTTTGACTACAGAATTTATAATACGTCTCTGTCCCGTGTTGATGAGCTAAATAATCTGGGTGTCATATTTGAACGTAAGCTTCTCTTCGCATCGCACATCAACTTCATTACATCCAAAGCTTTTCGATTAATGGGTTTCATTGTCCGTACTTCTCAGTCCTTTAAGTGTGCGCTTTCATATACTACTCTTTTTAACTCCTTAGTACGAAGTATTCTTGAATATGAGAGTCAAGTATGGAATCCATTCTATTCCTCATATAAATCGCAAATCGAGGCTGTTCAGCGTAGATTCACCAGAATTACACTATTCAAATTAGACAACACATCCGTGGAATACACCGAGAGACTAAGCATACTTAATCTGTCTACACTTGAAAGCCGAAGAACATTTTTAGATACTTTTTTTTTATATAAAATCTTTAATAATCAGATATCCTGCCCTTCTTTTCTTTCCCTCATAGATTTCCATATACCGCCCCGTAGTTCGAGGCATAATCCCCGTTTCAAATTACCTGCCTGCAGAACCAACATAAAAGAAAATTCGCCTATTTTCAGAGCACAAGAGACATATAACTCTAGATTTACCAACATAGACATTTTCAATACTGGTCCCCTATTATTTAAAAGGTTGATCCTGCTTGAGATCGGACATTAATTAATATCGGCATATCCCCCTTCCTTTTTCACATATTGCTTTGCTAAGTAAGTTGTTACTTTAACTAACTGTAATCTAAGTAGTTTTGAAATTCTGATTTTCTTTCTAATGTATTGCACTATGATTGTTTTTGTAACTATTCTGTTGAATTCCAGTTATACAGTTCTAGGTTGTAAGTATAGTTTTATACAATTAGTTTCTTATGCTTTTGTAGTTTTAGTTTTCTTCTCTTCTGTGTATTTTTACCTTTAAATACTTTTCACTTGCTTGTTTATTTTTAATAGGAGTTCGCTCTGTAATCTACCTTGTTAATCGACTAATAAATAAATAAATAAAGTGCTTCAACGAATCTGTTGGCTTGCCTGGAGCATTTCACTGATATCCTTCTCTGGTGAATTTTGTTCTGCGTCCAGTTTTGTATGGTAAGCTTCGCGGTATATAGGAGATACAGCAAAATGTTTCAGGTCTGATGAGGGAAATGGATCTTCTTCTTTGGCCAGTGTGTCTGCATTGTTATTCCCATAATTCCCGACTGTCTTCACACGTATTGAAGTGTTAGGTGATTTTTTTTGTGCCCAAGTATATTAATACTTGGATGCATTCCCACATTAAAAATTCGTTTTGGCCTGGGAGGATCAGAAAGTTTTCAGTGTAGCTTGTCTATTTTCTGTTAGTGTAAGACCGGCTGAGGTGTTTTTAATTCAAATCTTATAATAGTATGTACATATCTATGCTTAGGATATTGAGGCGTATTTTATTAGGTTTTTTTGGCTTTACAACATATATTCCTTCTACTAAACCTTTCTAGATCTTACAACTGTCCGTGTACCAGATTAGGGCTTCGGTTTCTATATTTGAATCTATTTCCTTCCTATATTTGGCATCCTTATCTAGAATGGCATATAGAGGTTGTATTTAACTACCATTCTGTTTGATATCATATCCAGTATTGGATTATCTTTTATTCGTTTGGTTATTATGGATAGACTTTTTGAGTCCCACTATATCAATTTCCCAGGACTTTATACACCAATAACCTGGCCTTTTTTAACAATGTGCCACTTGCCGGTACATTTAGTAGCGTTTCTAAATATTCGTGTTTAGATGTTGTGGGCATGGCGGCAGTTATCTTTTTTCTATATTTGTTCCACCACGCTCCTGCGGCATAAGAGAGCATAAATCTCACATCTGATTTGTAAAGCCAAGTCGGTTAATTCCGCTTTGGTCCCATTTTATGGCAGCCAGTTTTCTCCACATCCACAACGTTATGTTGTCGTAGTTAGTATTTGGGATGAATAACGGAACTTAAATCATCTTTTGTGTTGGGTGACAGAATACCCGACATAGTATACCTTTCTGAAGAGATATTTATCAATTAAGGAAAGGTAAGGAAGGATCGATCGATTTATATTGAAATCAAGAGAAAGGTCATTGCTTTCATCTCAGAAAGTCAGATAGCTTTCACGGGTGTGAGAGTGGCCCTCGGATAAGATCTAAGATACTGGGGACTTCAGCACGTCTGTGGACAAGCTTTTAGTGAATACTCAGGTACTATGACCTAATTATCAACTAGATGTCTTACGTAGTAAGCTGTGGTATAATCGTGTGCACTGAGTTTGTGCGGAGGTCCTGTGCATGTAGTACTTCTTGTGTTGACACAGAGGTTCTTGTTAGATGGGGACCTGAAGCGTAGCATTGAGGTCCTTGATGCAACGATAGCGGTTAGTAGCTCAGTTATCCAATTCGACAATGTGAGGATACAAATTGACCGGCTGACCCAATGTCGAGGTGATCAAGGTGTATTGATTGTTTCGACTCGTTGATTAGAATCGAAGGCGGTAATTGACCAGTTGACCAAATGTCAAGCTCACCATGGTATCTTGATTGTTTCAAATTGATAGAAACAATGCAACTCCCCACGATGACTTCAGTGTTCGGTGATTAGAGGCTACGAGTATGACAGAACGAAGCCATCCCTCCTTGATCTCGGGTATAGGTGAGTACCTATTAGTTTGTAGCACAGTCTTCCACGTTTATCAGACAGCGCGGAACTAAAAGGAAAATGAAAGAAAATGATGAAACCGAAATTTAAGCGGGCATGAACATAGGTTGTCAAATTAAAACATTATAATTAAACGTTGGACGTAAAATTAGAAACCTCCGTTTTTTCTTTAATTCTCAAATACAAATTCTGGCCGACTGATTTCTGACCTTCTACGCTCAGCAAGTATTACTAGCAAGAAACTCCGAAAAAATAAACTTCTCAAATTATACGGTGATTGGTCATGCGTTCAGAGAAGTGCGGACAGAGTCAGACTTGTCGCCACAAGCTCTCTATCCACAACAAGGTGTCTCTTCAGTGTGTTCCAGGTCATATGGGGATCATGAAAGGACTGATCTCCTAGCCAGGTCGGATGCTGGCTCTCCTTTCCTTGGTCCAAAACGCATTATAGGCGTTGTCGCGTCGATGGTCACGTCTCTCACAAAACGGATGTTCGCTCGCATGAAATATCAGCAGCGATGGGCATATCTGAGCACTTCCAGGCGTACAAGACTTTTTCTTGATGGGCCTAATAGGAATATTTCTGACCTTCTCTTGGAAATCGGAAGGAAACAATGCAGAACTGTGGTTGGCATCATCACTGGCCAATTCTCGCATCACGCTCATCTAACAAGTATGGGAGTTGCTGACAGTCCTAAATGTTTATCCTGCTGGATGGAGAGCCTTAAACAACCTAACAGATTCTATGTCCTTGTCCGGCCTTTGGTCGAAGTAGGTTGGATACGCTTGAATCTGTCCTCCTTTCTGTGGATGTGCTGAAAAACTTACCTCACATAGAAGCGATGTGCATCATTAAGGGGACAGATAGGTGAGAAGATGTTTAGGAGATTAATGCAATGGACAACCTAAGCCCTCCGTGCATGGGATCTTACGTCCCCTGTCTTCTAAAATAAAAGAAGGATCATGAAAAAATATCGTCGACCAAGAAGGCAACATTCACATCTCTGAAATAGCCTGCTCTAAAGGAAAAGTAAACTCCGAAAGTAGGTTGGTGCGTTCTTTCAAACAAAAGTGTGATAGATTCTCCTCATTTATTGACATTAATCGAGTTCACAATCAAAAGGCTTGACAACTATTTAAATATTTCTAAGTGGTAACAAACATTGTGCTCAATCTTTGCACAATTACTGTTGGAACTGCTAACGTGCATTAAGTTGATATCGATTTTGAAACCCGGAACTTTGTATTGTATTCGACTGGTTTCTCTGAATACCTGAGTGATAAACTAATCCTAAGTTTTAAAGTACGGCGGCCACCAAGATGGCCTATTGTGCTCATCTTTCCATATTCTTAAAGTAGTCGAGTCCCCTTTAAGTAGGTTTAAAAACCCGCACACTAGTCTGCCTATCAATTAGCCAGGATCTGCTGTGGTTTACCAAAGGTCGTCATTCTACTCTCCAGTCTCGCAATCTGACCAGAAATGCTTTGCACTGAGGTAGTGTAATTTGGCTTTTATAAATATGCATGTTTCTACAAAAGCGCCGAATGAAAAATGCAAATATTGCAGATTGTTGGAGGAAGTGTACCAAAATGTTCCTAACAATCTAGTCTGGTCCTATCATTACCACTACGGGTAATTGCAATTTTCATAACTACCATTACTCTATTGATACTTGAATTTATTATTCTTCTTATATATAGGTACATACAAAAGATGACAGTTATTAAATCATTTTGCCAGTTCAGACTAAGCAGCATAGTAAAAACCGAAACAAATTTATAACTTTACATTCAACTACTCTCGACAAACGAGCTGTCATATCACCAAAACAAGAAATGAGAAAAAGTTGTCTTTTTACAGAGCTTACCCATTGACTTTAACTCTTCTAAGAGCCGACTTCCTCTCTCGGAAAACAGGGTAATTGTTCAGTGGGCTCCAGGGCACAGCAGCCTCTTCTTGGGACTTAAAAAGCCAACCCTGAGAACTCTAGGGTCTATTCTCACTGCGCACTATTTTCTCAGGGGTCAACTTCATAGGATAAGACTTGTTGAGGATCATATATGCCGAGGTTGAGGAGAGGAATCCGAAACGGTGACTCACTTTCTTTGTCACTGTGTGGCACTGTCAGGAAAGCGATATAGATTCCTTCAGTCTCACTTCCTGGAAAAGCTGTGATGAAGCCGGCAGGGAGGGCTGAGGGCCAATTCTTATCTTTATAAGAGCGTCCGGTTGGCACTTATGAGCGTTTGCTCGTGGGTCTGGAGGGTGAACAATGGCCCCGCTTAGGCCTACGTGTGGGGGATCCCATTCGGGTCTCAACCTCTTTTTCAATCAATCAATCAAGAGCCGACTCAGAAAGAGTCAAGTCAAGTCCAGAGTGCATGCGCGTATAAAACTACTTTGTCCTTAATTTAACAGTTCTTATTATTGATCACCCATTCAGGCTTTCTTTGTTCATATTAAGTTAACTTTATCATTCTTGTCACTTTCCTTATTTTACGATTTTTTTTTTAACTAAGGCTGAAGTCACACTGGACTTTGTTTCATACATCTTCGTTCAGGGTATCTGAGCAGTCCTGGAGTTTCAATCAGGAGTCAATGTTGGGTCTTTTTCGCGGGTCTGTACACGATATGTCCTGCGATGTTGTTGGTGGCTACTGTTTCGAATATCTCTCTTCGATAGTGAGTTCATTTGCTGCAAACAAATGTATATCTTTCGCCAGTAAACTAAATGTTTCTACTTTCGGAATCAAGAGAGATATGTCTGAATACTGCAGGAGGAATACGTGCAGTTAGGTTGAGTATAAGGGGAGTTTTTTTTTATCTAGTATTGGACTTGTGCCACAAGGGGTCCACATATGATAAGAATTTTGCCACCTTCTTTTAACATTTCGTTGGTAAATTGCCTGTTTCCTGTTCATTTACGAATACTAGTACAAGTACCTATAAAATCCTTTACAAATTTCCAACGCTTTTCATGTATGTTAGCAAAATTGATTGCCAGATTAGGAAGCAGCAGGTTATGGTCGAAAGATTTTGTCGGAGCCATGATTCAGTTTCGGGTGAGAGATTTGTTTTGTTATTGTTGACTTCTGTGTCAATATTGTTGGTTAAGGAGCACAGGTTTGGCCCACCTCTTGCATTGCTGATTTTGCAGCATTTCTTTTGATGTATCGTTTTTTGTAGCATACGTGTCAAGTCTCACAATATGCTGTTCAACTTTTCGAAAAGGGAACTTTAGCGTGATTGAGTATGTTAGTGAGTCAACCGTATATAGCAGTGTTGTGGAGCTGTAATCATTTGTTGGTTTATCTGATGTATAGAAATTGAACACGATAGGGACAAGAACTGAGCCCTGAGGGACTTCCGCTTGAATTGATAAAATTTCTGAGTTGCAATTTTCAAGTTTCATGGAGAATTTCTTGAGGACAGAAAGCTGTGAATAATTTTTGTTAGATGTGGTGGGAAGTGAGATTCTAATATTTTAAAGATTAAGCCATTTTTCATATTGAGACAAAAGTTTCTTCGAGTACTACCGTGAATTTTACTCTATTTAGAGTCTTAATGGAAGGTTCCTCATTGCATTTGTTCACGATTTGTTAGCGCAGAAAGATCTAAGAGAGTTTTCCAATGTTGGAGTGAAGATGTATGGATCTGAGATCTCTTCAGACTTTGTTGAGATTGGGGCAATGATCGCAATTCTCAGGAATGTAGACGTTGTTAACGCAATTGTTTAAGAGAATCAATAAGAACTTGATAACACTTGAATTGAGGTTCTTGATGACTTTATTTGGGATAATGACAGGTCCCGAAGATTATTTGCCTTAGAGTAGACAAGTGGTTTGAATTTGTGAACAGTTGCTGAACTTTCGGCGTTTGAGGCAGGGTTTTCAGAATTGAATGTGCTTATGATCTGGTGTTCAGAATGAGCTCGCTTAGGTTAGAGTTGACGTTTCTGCGGAAATGAGGGTTGCTTAGATCATTGAAGATGAATTGGAACAATTCCGCGAAAGCATTGCATTTTTCTACGGGCAACTTGAGACTGTCGTGATCATTTATGATGAACTTTTGGCTTCCGATTCCAAACTTGGTTGATGTTTTCGAAGACATTGGGGCCAGGATTGATAGACGAGAGCTTCCTCCTAAAATGTTCATTTAGAAACATCTCCGTCTGTTCATCAGTTATTGTGAACAAGCATTTCATTTGATGTCCTCAGACTTTAGCAGCCCTTAATGCCTATTTGCCCTCCCACTCAATATCGAAATCAGTGTTGATCGAATTTGTTGTAACTTTTTGAATTTATATACTTAAGCTCAGCGACTCACTCGCCTTGCTTGTACTTCTGGTAAGTTTTATTCCTCTACATAAGTCCGAGAATGTGTGAAGTGTAAGAGAAAAAATTCCAAATCTTTTAATATTAGAATACTTATTAATTATGTTACTTTAAAAATTACCGTCTTGACGATTACAATGAACAATACCTATGTATATCGAATTTCAAATAACTGCACGGCATACTTAAACAATTCCTGGTTTAGCAGTATAGTACATAATAATAAAGAATAATAAAGAATAAAAATAAATCCAACGAAATCTCCTAGAGTCATTCTAAAAGAAAATAAAGAGTTGACTCAGTCGGCTCACTTATGAGAATCGACGCTTTGAGTAAACTCAGCTAAAGTCGTCGTGTTAGTAGGTTTGTAAGCACGTTGACTACCATCCCAGGGTCGTGGGTTTGAATCCCACCTTCACAAGGTGCTGCACTGTTTCGTCATAATAAGTTTCCTGTCAACTTCTATAGTTTTCTAGCTTCTCTTACTTAGCATGTTAGCAGAATGGGCCGCCTTGGGCTCTGTGTTTGGGATCTTTCGGCCGTGCCCCACAAAAAAAAAACAAAACTCGGCTAAAAGTTGCTCATATTAAACCAAAACCTCAAGGCCGGTGCTGCTTACAATTTTTTTATATACAAATTTCACATACCATTTTTTTTAATCACCTTTTTGCCACATTTTTTTCTGTGTTATGGGGGTATATTTACATTACTCCGTAATTCGTATCTATTTTTAATTTTTTAACTTATTAAAAAAATATTTGAACCGCCAACCATCTTGGATCTAAATGTCGTCTTAATGTCAACTTAAGCATTTATGTATAATACTGCATTATTTCCGGAAACAATTAGTAAATAAATTAGATTTTTTTATCTTCGAAAAAAAAACTAAATTTTAGACAATAGGGATGTCCAAAATTTTCATAAATTCTTCTTAAAATGTTATTCATTGTGACTTAACAAGTTATGCCTACCTAGGAATTTTGAAAAAATAAACAATTTTTCGATCACATCATCTCAAGTTTGTTTTGCAAAAATTTCGAGTTGATCCGACTAAAATTACCTATCCCACTTTGAAGTAACTTGTATGAAGGTTCATACAGAAGGTTCAAAGATGGTAGCGCGCGGCGGCAGCTTCGTAATACAGTTCCTTTCTACGGATCTATAAGTCACTATAAATAGCAGTAGCATACTAATTACTGCAATCTATTAAGCCCAAGCTGTGTAAATCAAATTTCATGGATTGTCCCAAAAATCGTGATCGACGCGTCAGCTGTTTACTTCTTGTCTAAAGTATAACAACCGGCTGTCGAATTATATTCAAACAACTTAAACTTAGCACGCGTATGATGGATGTTTATGAAGCAGTGAATTCAGTGAAATCAAATTCAGTTGCCGATGTGCATCCAAAGTTTGCTAGAATTTTACTACCCTTTATAACTGCAAGTCTGACATATTCCTTTAACAACGACTTTGCCAGATCCTCCATTCCTTCTGTCTGGAAACTCTCTAAAGTTTTACTAATCCCCAAAAGGTGTCGCAGTTTTCCTAAGTATCGCCCTATCACCAACAACATTACCCCTCTTATCTAAGGTTTTTTTAAAAATACTGCATAGCTAAATGATGGTACTTTTCAAATAGCAGAAACATGTGGTTCAGCCTACAATTGGACAATATGTAAAAAACAAACTGTACGACAGCATATTAAAGATCATCAACAATATTAGAACTTCCTCGGATAGTGATAAACTCATTTTGATCGTTCTTCTTGATTTTTCAACAAATTTTGATGATGTTAACCACAAACTTCTGTTAAATAAACTGTTTACAATGTTCAATTTCTTTTATCCTACATGCAAATTGATTTATATGGAGATATCGCCTTTAATTTTCTATCTGTTCTTAATGGAGTACCTTAAGGATCTATCTTCAGCCCACTATTATTTATTATTTTTATTAATGATCTTCCGCTTATTCTGCGTGGCTGTAATTTTCATATGTATCTACATATGACATTAAACTCTATATATCTATAGATTAATATCTGTTGATAATGCCCTTCACCTAAACGCTACCACAGGCGATATAATTGTATACAAAACCCAGTTAGATATTTCTACCATTTGTAGTATAATGCCTAACAATACCGACGTTCCATATAGCAAACGTATAAAAAATCTTGGGATAACAGTAATCTGAAATGATCCGATCACAAGGTGTGTGAAACTCTATACAAATTTTCCAAATATATTGATACCTATTGATACCACCCATTAATAGCTTACCACTGTGAGGTATTTTGCAAATTGGTTTCCCATTCCTGACGTACGGTCAATTTAGTAATCAACTCTACTACAGGTTTTGCTTTTGGTCTAAAGCATTTCAGTCATATAACTATAACATATTCTGGACTTTTACCTCACATATGGCATTGTAATATTTCTTCGTAATCTAATCGTAACCAAACAACTTGGATTACCTTTACCCTAAATTAAGCTTTCCTCATTTTTTGAGAACATTATCTTTACCTGTGTCACAGATTAGAATGCGCTCTAGTTGAGTGAGACCCAATTTATTCTCAGGGTTTCGATCACACTTCCAATTTAACTAAGGAGTGGCAGTCGTGGCAGTTTTCGCAATAGATTTACTTACTTTTATTTTCTACTAAGTATTTATAGTAATTATTATTTAATTATTATGTTAGCATATTCTTAGTTAAAAAGTTTGTCTTGAAGAATTGGTTTTTGTTAGCCTAACTGTGTACATTAAGATTCGTGTCGGAATGTGCAGGCATTAGCCTCGAAACTCACTGCGACCTGAAAGATTTAATATGAGTCCCCGTTCTAAATTATCCCCTTTTTCGGTCAAGACTGTTAATAAAGTAGTTTGTAGGAAGAAAGCATATTCGAGGTGAAGTATACTTCGCCTGGCTAATAATTCGTAATGAGGAAATGTTCTGAAATTCCATGAGTGACTGCTTCAAACTCTATTCTCCTAAGGAGTAGGAATGCTTTTGTTTTTCCGCCTGAGGTGTCAATAAACCTCTTTGTTGGACGAAGTCCTTGTAGCTTTTGCCCAATAAAGAGGTTTTTGGTGTTTCTCTCAGATATTTAGGATATCTCTGGAGTGTCATTTAGAAGTGCCACCAAATAGCTCTGGGAGCTCCCACTCCTTGTTTGGTTAAGCTGTCAACAATTTCATTGCCTTTATCGCTCTCCTGTCCCCACATAAGAATAAGTTTGTTTCTGCTCGATAAATTTTACGTGTTTTCAAATACTCCCAGACTATCCCTGCTTAATGGTGAATAATTTTAAAGTCTTAAGAGCGGCTCGGCTTGACTATTTCAGAGGATTGCGATAGTTGAGCCATTTAAAGCTCTTTTAATACAGATATTGGCACATTATACTATGGCTAATACGTCCACTTTGGATCCGGAAAGGGTAGATATTATCTTTACCTTTTATTATCTTTGGAAAACTTAGCTTCTTTAAAAAAAAACAAAAACTAAGCTGGAAAGGCTTATTATTTTTTCTGGCAGAAATAAAAAGCTCGGTTGAATTTTTAATTTCTTGAGCTAGAAGTAACAGGTTTTGAAGTCTATACTTCCGGCTTCAAAATCTGTTTCTTCCTGCTCGAAAAAATAAAAAGTCAACCTGGCCTTTTTATTTTTGCCAGAAAAAATAATAAGCCTTTCCGAGCTTATTTGTTTTTACCTTCAAACTATTATCAGTCAGGAATAACAAGTTAAGTAAGCTTTTTTCTTAAAAAATCATAACTGTGACGGTCCCAGGTCATAAGATACTTAAATGACAAACCAGAACACCTGACTGGAACTATTTCAACTTTTCCAATTGTACTTGTACGTAACGTATATTATTAGCTAGGTGAAGTTGCCCGTTCTTAGAACAGGATTCTCTCTTAAGTTTCTATTTTTTTATTGTCTTTAAATTTTTTCTATTATTTTATACTTCTTTTTTATATAATTTATTTGAATATTTTTAATTTTCTTTTTTCTTTTTTAATTTTTTTCTTTTTTATTTTTTTACTTTTTTACTTTTTAATATTTTGTTATTATTTAAATATATTTTTCATTAAAAAAAAATCATGCTGGGATTCGAACTCGTTACAGACAGAGTCCCGACTTTTCTACATATTTCTTATAACTTTGTTTTACTTTTTAAAATCCCAATTTAGCTGTCAATTATCCAACATTACTTATATGATCTAAGACTTACTAGTGTAGTTGTTGAAAGATAAATTAATTTAAAGGTTTTAGACAAAAATGGATACAATAACTTTGAGCTGCTTTTATAAAATCCATTTTTCAAGATATCGAAAAATCAAGAACTAGACTAGATAAAAATATTGACTAAATATAATGTAAATTTTGACTTTAGATAAACAAGCTCTGCTTAACATGGATCAACGGAAAATGTCATAAAAACGAGCCTTCAGATGGTATGTTTTATCTGCATAAGAAATTTATATTTTTATTAAAAGAAAACATTAAAATAGTAACTTCAAAACGTACTCTTTCAAATGCGTACAGTTCTTGTTTAAAAAAGTCTTCACCTTTTTTTAAAAATAAATCCATAAAAATGTAGGCATAACCCCTGAATATGAATAATTTTGAACTTAAGCACAGGTTTAACTAAATTATATATAAATCAACCCTCAAGGGTAGTAATTTACTAATCTCCCATTAACATCATACTTAATTCATCAATCATCGAAAACTTGCTCGTCTGTCCGTCCATCCATTCATGTGGGAAAATAACATTATGGAACATAAGCATGTGGAGCATAGCGTTGTCAAGTAAAAGCTCATTGAATAAACATAACCAGTTGTGTACCATATTATTACCTACATATACTTATTATTTAAATATTCGATAATAATGTTCCTTTCAACTTACCTGGACACAGTTTTATCTCTTTAATAATGATCAAGAAGGAAAATTCACTCACCTGCAAAGAAATAAAAAGAAAAAAGTTTCTAGTTAAAAAAGTAAAACCACCTGAGATACGACGGCTATTTAATAAGAGAAGAAGAAAATTTTTCCTTCCAACTTTTACTTCGTAAATTTTTAATAAGCACACGTGGGGGCAAAAATGGTTTCCAAAGTAAAATGAAAACTCAAACGCTATCTCTTCGAATTCTTGCACAAATACCGGAACTTTAGAAACAGAAAGCTTCCCCTAGTTTGTGTATATAATGTAAGAATCACTTAGAAGCCCCCAGTGTCTTGGGGGTGCTATAAACACTGAGCAATTTGAGAGAAAATCTTCAAACGGTATATGATGATGTTGGTTATTTCTACTTACTAGTTATATGCGGCTAAATGTAAACAAATTATAATTTTCCATAGTAAATTTGCAGATTGAACTGAAATTAGATTTTGTTGCTATGAAATATGTAATTATAATATTTATTGCCTCATTATTATCACAAATAAGTAAATGTACAGATGACGAATTGTATTGGAAACCAGAAGTCAAATACATGTTGCGAGTAATTAAAAAAAATTTGCAACGACTTACTCCAATATAAAAGCAACGATGCCTAGGCCCGATTAACGGAAGGCGACAAACTTTTATGCATTGTTCGAGGCCGACAGTAATGCCTCGCTTGTTCTTTTGTGTACCTTGTTCTAGAACTCCTACATACTTGAGTGAGTAAATTGTACTGTCGATTGAAGCGAACTATTTGTACTGTTCGCTTCATTTATAAATCTTCTGCGAAAATGTATGAGGCGTTCTTTTCTGTACCTTTTGTTCTGCTCTGTTCTGCGGACACAAACGAACATAGCTATAAAATCAACAATGCTTCGAACTGATGTAGTTTAGAATTGTGTCGAACATTAGTCTGCGACATTTCGATACTATACTAGAACTGTAATACTCAAAATATTACATTTAAATAAAATAATTTGAAGGTAACTCAACTTAAATTTAATTAAAATATTTTAATACGTCCCCAAAGCTCTATTTTAATCTATACACAATTTCTCTCTTTCAGCGAAGAAATTATCTGAAATAGATTTAGCATAAAATAGATAAAACGAAA